>JAMQGT020011991.1:0-79700 GCA_024447675.2 Pterophyllum scalare
GCCTGAATACTTTCCATACCCACTGTGTATTTTATGTTTATGTACCCTAATGGCATCCTTTAAAAAAACTAAATGAAAAAGTAAAGACAAGCATTTGCTCAGATATGAATTTTAGATGTGTATCTGATTTGTAGCTCACTTTGCATTATTGTATAAAAATGTAAAATAAAAAAAGACAGTGAATTATTAAAAGTAATTGTTTATACCTCAGTATCAAATGTTTTGAGATAGATTTTTTTTTTTTAATTTGGAAAAAGTTTTGGCGACCTTGACCTCTGACCTTGAAAACGAAATCATATATTCTTGGGCCCCGAGGAAATATTTCCAGAAAGTTTAATCTATTTTAGTTCAAATATTTTACCATATACCAGATAACACAAATGTGTGAGTATTGTCCCTGTCTCACAATATCAAAGAATCCTTTTAAAAATTCCTGGATCCAAATGGTGATCCAGATCAGCACCAATTTTTATTCAATTGCATCTTGTACCACCCCCAGCGACTCCAGAAATTTTCATTGAAATCCATTCAGAATTTTCCTAATTATCCTGCTAAGAGACAGACAAACAAGACAGACAACATAACCTCCCTCCATCTCAGTGGGCGACGTAATTAGCAGGTATCTTGTGTGTGATGTACCTATACTGTCTATGGAAATGCCTTGCTAACCAAGTTTAGAAGCAATAGCTAATACGTTAGCACCCCAACCTTTTTCATCCAAAGAATGGTGACACCAAAATGCACCAAAATGCAAGATTCGTAACAGGACATCACAAACTGACATTGCCGCATCCATCTTTATGGATAAACCTTTAAGGCCCCAGTTGGACACCATCTGCCAGCCACCAGTCAGTAGGGAAAAATGTGCATTCCAAAGTTGGTAAGCAAGCAGTTGCTTGAGTGTGCTGTGAAATCAATTGCTAAAATCAAAGTCACGCAGGCCTAGAAAGTTGTCAGTGACCCCCTGGCAACCATAGGTTGCTAGGGAAACTTGTAATGCTTGACTAGTTGGTGAATAGTTGTTGGAGGTTGCTGGCAGTCGCAGTGTGAAATTGGTTGCAAACAAGTACTGTATATAATGCTGGACTAAAAAAAACCACCTTGTATTTGCTTTGGTTGCTAACAGATTTCTGTAGTTGCCTGTAATTTGCATGGAAGACACTGACTTGTCTTTAAATGCTCACCAGCTGCTATCGGAGTGGTGGGGACTTACACCCTTTGAAAGATGTTGACTGCATTTGTGAGGCACAACTCTTACTCTGAAGGTGAACGCTCTCAGTTTCCAGTTTGCATCACACTTTAAGTTTTTTTTGTTTTTTTTTTACCACTTAGCTAGCAATTTGCAAGTGTTTACAGACAAATCACTGTTTTTCAAGCAAACTGCAGGCGACCACGGCAATCTGCTAACAATCAAAACAATCACAATGGAGGTTTTTAGTGCAGCATCCTCTTCCCGACAGCTTTTCACCAAGCGACTGCCATCAACCTCCAGCAATAGCTCACAACCAGTTGGGGAACACACATGTTTACAATCAACTGGTCTCTAAGCCCAGACCACTAAAAGTTTGGTGTATACTGATGGATGTAGGAACCATGAATTCCTGTTGTGAAGACTCAAATGTAGCATTTTGGCCACTGGAATTTTGTTTTCTTTTATTTTTTTGGAGCCAGAAGTCACAAGCCAAGTCAGCCAGAAGTGGTTGCCAGATGGTTGCAGACTGATCTCTAGGATTGTTTGACTGAATCCCAAGGAAGAAAGCAAAAGAACACCAATCATACTTTAAAGAGCTGTATCTGACAGAAAACCTCTGTCTTTGTAATTCATCAGTTTAGTCTATGGATAGACCTTGCTAATAGCTTAGCACAACACCCTTCCGCCCAAATAAGTCAATAGTTACGGGTAGCAAAAAGCTAAACATGAGGCTTCAAATGAACTTTACAAATTAATGAGTGACATTAAAGTGGGCTTGGGGTCAGGGGCTTTGCTACTGTAAGCTAAGGCAGTGGCCATTAATAACAAAAGAAAAGTTTATGCCTTACTGGAAAATCGAATATCTGCCATTTGACTTAATCGAACATGTTAATTCTGTGTCTTGTGGTAAGATGAAAAAAAATCCAGCTAATATTTCCCTGACCTGCTTAAATCACCGAATGTCCTACAGGACCATGGATTTTCAGTGTTCATTTAGTTGTGGACAGTTTAAACTGTTTAATGTACTGAACTGGACATGAATGGCTAGTCGATAGAAGGCCAGTATGTTCAGGGTGGAGGTGTTTGATGCGGAGATTCAAGACACATTTCAGTGTTTGTGTATGTGTGTCCAGTCTGTATAACCGCTACTCTCAGAGCCTTGATGGCCATGCCTGGGGAGAGTGATGATAAATGGTTGCTTTCCTGTAATTTACCTTCAGGAGAATGGATGGAGCTGGCCTGTTTGGTTAGAGGGTGGGGAGATGAGGAAAGAGGAGGCTGTAGGTGAAAGAGGGGGGAAAAAGAGAAAGAGAGTAAGGAGATTCCTGCTTTGAGCCTGAGTTGGGAGTTGGGTTTCCTCCAAGGTGAGGAACACATTAAATGGTGTGTATGTATTGTTTGTGCACGCCTCACTGTTTATTTACAGAGCCTTAGCTCTTGCTGTGTTCATAGAGGAGGGGAGCCACTCTACCCAATATTCTCTTCTTCAAACCCCCATCTAGCCCCCATGAGTGGAAACATACCAGAGCAGTGCCAACTGTGTGTGAGCAATGGGAAAAACACACACGATCAATTTTATATAATTTCTGCAGCTAAGGCTAATGTCTGCTATTAAAGAGACAGATGATCAACACAAGGCACAGTTCATTAACTAATAATTTATTTTTTTACCATTTAGATTAAAAAGTCAGTGGTTCATTGCCTCAGAGGAAAATGTACAAGGAAGACTTTGATATAACAGAAGTGAAAAGCAGTGCTGGACTGAAGGCAGGATCCCTTTGTTCCCAAAGAAATGTAGGTGGACAATTTTTTGTGTGAGTGAACCATTATTCCCAGGACATTAATGTAACAGAACATGGTGGGCTCTGTGTGTCAGTTTCCATCTGTACCTCTATGGGAAAAGCAGAGGGTCCAGTCAGTCACATTTTTACTCCATTCACCTCAAAGTCATTTACAATTGGGTGGTTGTTGTCTGGAAACAACATAAAACTGAAAGGAATACATTCTGTGTAATATCTGAACCACGTCTTCTGGTCGTGATCACAAAAGCATATGTTCCTGGTTTCTACATCCATATAACATCCATAATCATCTGGTTTGTACATCCATAAATGTGAGTCATCCCAGGCTAAGTGATGCTTTACAAAAGACAACATAAACGGCAGAGGCAGTTCAGTACATATTTACAATATTAAAAATCCATCAGGGCAAGCCAAATGTGTGGATGAAAATGACACCCACCCACACAGAAAAGAGAAAAACAAAACAAAAAAAACAAAACAAAAAAACATGGGAAGTTCACCAAGAAAATGCATCTGATAATTCTTCATCACGGACTGTTGCAAGAAAACCCCCCCAACCCCCCCCCCAAAAAAAACTTGACACTTCAAATACGTTTTCTCTCACCTCTCTGCAAGTTGTGCATGTCACTTGTTCGCTCGGGAAGGTTAATTAAACACACAAACTCACACACCTGTGAATGCTATAAACGCTGTGGAAAAAGGAGGGAAACAAAGTGAAGCAGTTATGGCCTCAGTTCCACTGCCAAGCTGCTGGGCTTGTTAATATAAAACAACAGGACGGCTCTCTCTATGAGGCTCACAAAATAGCTTTCACAAGAGCTACACTTCCACCTCCCTCTGCACCCCCCCCCCCACAACAGTATGTTTTTATATATATATATATATATATATATATATATATATATATATATATATCTGGTGGATTTTAACCTATTTTGATTCCAACATTCAGGGTGGGCACTTAAGAGGAGGGAAAGGGGGGGGGTCATAGTTCTCAATCATGTGACTCACACAGAGCCCTGGAGGGCAAAACAGCTTACATGCCAATACTCGACACCCCACAGACCTACAGGACAACCATGTGCATTTTTCATCTTTTTCAATTTATGAATATTTAGATCAACCTATAAAAGAAGAAAAACAAAAATGCAATCACACTGCAAAACTTTGGGCACTTACTATCCACACACAGCAGCTGTATCAGTATATGAATCACTAAAAACTTAACTTATTGCTAGTGTCAGTTTCAATGACATGGCAACTGATCTTGCCAAGATCAGTTGCTCTGGAGGAGGGGTTGACCACTGTAGTTGTATGACAGGGTTAAGACCCCAGTAAACCCACCACTGTGGTCACTTGCAATGTTATTATACAGCCACAGTCATTTATGCAGTATTCAAAACTTTGCATGGAAGCAAAGAAATTGCCAGGTTTTTCTTTAACCGTTTATTTCCCCCCAGAAAGTCTCATCATTTCATGGTGGCAACATCTCCATCTGTATAATCTGTGAGCTTCTGTACTGAAATATCATTAAAATGGTGGTTAAAAACTGACAAACATACCAGCTGTGGTGGCAGTGATAAAACACACAGTTACAAAAAATAAAAATGAAAAAAAAAAAAGGGGGGGGGTTCCACCGGCAGAAATGGTGGTGTACGACAGCAGATGTGACATAAATTTGACGTCAGCTTCATCACACAGCGCCGTCATCAAGGCACTGAAAAAGCCTTTTTTGCCTGGTATAATGGGGCCCTTAGGCCTAAATTAGACTTTGATGTCAGTTCTACGTATGTAACCGGAAATCCACTCTGAACCCTACGCCGCAACCTACGACAAAGCAGCCTGCAAGGATTGTGATTACCGTGTTCGGGGCGGGGGGGATTTCTGGTTATGTACGTAGGCCCCACAAAGACCCGACGCAGAAGTCTAATTCAGGCTTTAGGACAAGTGTGTTCCTATGCAGTGCCATAAGATTTACTAGCAGGCTAGTTATACAAGTGACATACACTGCTCAAAAAAAATAAATAAAGGGAACACTTAAACAACACAATATAACTCCAAGAAAATCAAACTTCTGTGAAATCAAACTGTCCACTTAGGAAGCAACACTGATTGACAATCAATTTCACATGCTGTTGTGCAAATGGAATAGACAACAGGTGGAAATTATTGGCAATTAGCAAGACACACTCAATAAAGGAGTGGTTCTGCAGGTGGGGACCACAGACCACTTCTCAGTACCTATGCTTTCTGGCTGATGTTTTGGTCACTTTTGAATGTCGGTGGTGCTTTCACACTCGTGGTAGCATGAGACGGACTCTACAACCCACACAAGTGGCTCAGGTAGTGCAGCTCATCCAGGATGGCACATCAATGCGAGCTGTGGCAAGAAGGTTTGCTGTGTCTGTCAGCGTAGTGTCCAGAGGCTGGAGGCGCTACCAGGAGACAGGCCAGTACACCAGGAGACGTGGAGGAGGCCGTAGGAGGGCAACAACCCAGCAGCAGGACCGCTACCTCCGCCTTTGTGCGAGGAAGAACAGGAGGAGCACTGCCAGAGCCCTGCAAGATGATTTCCAGCAGGCCACAAATGTGCATGTGTCTGCACAAACAGTTAGAAACAGACTCCATGAGGATGGTATAAGGGCCCGACATCCACAGATGGGGGTTGTGCTCACAGCCCCAGCAGGACGCTTGGCATTTGCCAGAGAACACCAGGATTGGCAAATTCGCCACTGGCACCCTGTGCTCTTCACAGATGAAAGCAGGTTCACACTGAGCACAGTACGTGACAGAGTCTGGAGACGCCGTGGAGAGCAATCTGCTGCCTGCAACATCCTTCAGCATGACCGGTTTGGCAGTGGGTCAGTAATGGTGTGGGGTGGCATTTCTTTGGAGGGCCGCACAGCCCTCCATGTGCTTGCCAGAGGTAGCATGACTGCCATTAGGTACCGAGATGAGATCCTCAGACCCCTTGTGAGACCATATGCTGGTGCGGTTGGCCCTGGGTTCCTCCTAATGCAGGACAATGCTAGACCTCATGTGGCTGGAGTGTGTCAGCAGTTCCTGCAAGATGAAGGCATTGAAGCTATGGACTGGCCCGCCCGTTCCCCAGACCTGAATCCGATTGAGCACATCTGGGACATCATGTCTCGCTCCATCCACCAACGTCACTTTGCACCACAGACTGTCCAGGAGTTGGCGGATGCTTTAGTCCAGGTCTGGGAGGAGATCCCTCAGGAGACCATCCGCCACCTCATCAGGAGCATGCCCAGGTGTTGTAGGGAGGCCATACAGGCACGTGGAGGCCACACACAATACTGAGCCTCATTTTGACTTGTTTTAAGGACATTACATCAAAGTTGGATCAGCCTGTAGTGTGTTTTTCCACTTTAATTTTGTGTGTGACTCCAAATCCAGGCCTCCATTGGTTAATAAATTTGATTTCCATTGATGATTTGTGTGTGATTTTGTTGTCAGCACATTCAACTTTGTACAGAATAAAGTATTCAATGAGAATCTTTCATTCATTCAGATCTAGGATGTGTTATTTGAGTGTTCCCTTTATTTTTTTGAGCAGTGTAGTTTAACAACTATCCAGCATTTTTGGGGATACACAACTGGCAAAACAAAAAAACAAAAAAAACCCCAAACAAACAAACCAGCAGGCATTGGAAAAAGCCTTTTTTGCCTTCCAAGTGGGGATTCCTATAGCGTGACATGTCAATTAAAAACTAGAAAAGAATTTTGTGGAATTCTTTCATGAGGGTGTTGTGTGCTCAAGGAGCTGAGACGAGCTTCACGGGGAAATATTTTGACAATTCATCGTAATACCAGACTTGCATACCAGGATGAGGACGCATGTGCTACTGTAACACCACCTGTCTGACAGGCCACTGCGGACTGCCAACACATAAATAAATGATTGCTTCTGCATTTTTGTGAAATTCCATCAGTGGGATTTGTGCCCTCAGCATAGCACCATCTTTTTTTGTGTGTGTGTGTGTGTGTGTGTGTGTGTCACATTAGAAATCGAGATGGCTTGTAATTCATTTTGGTCACAAGTTTTGTTTGCATTGGATCATAAAAAAAAATAAAAAAAAAATGCGATGAGAAATATAAGCATGAAGAGCCACAATCGTTTGAACAACATCTAAATCATGTTTGGAGTTCATAACGGCATCGATTATCATGCCACCCACGCTCTGAGTTCTAATAACACTTCATAAACACAATCAGACCATTCACCTGCGCGACTGTTTCTTTGCAGACTGACTTACATTCTCAGAAAACAAGAACTGCAGTGCAGTACTATACACCACAGAGGAGTCTGGTAGCCTCTTTCTGTGCTTTCACTTATCTAAAACACTAAATACACAACATGCAAAAAGGGTTAAAAGGAGACATCGGGGTTGGAAGGAGGGAGTTCATGGCTGACACACAGACAAGAGCAGAGGAGAGACACTTTTGGAGGAATGACAAACCAAACATGCCGCCAAAGCCAAAGGAGCGTAACCACAAGCTAGCATGAGATGCCTGTAGGAACACTCACTGTTATGTGAGCTTGATGTGCCCCTCAACTAAACTGTGTGTTTATATTGTACTCTATTTAAATAAATTGTAAAGTCCTTTACAAAATGAAATAACTGCAAAAGGCAGATAAAAAGCTTGAGAGCAACCAGATGGGTCTCTGTGGTTTTTGTTGATCCTGACTTTCATAGTCCCTTAATTGAATTTAAAAACTGACTACTCTTATTTGGCAAAGCATGACAGCGTTATGCATTAGGGTGGGCAAGTGGTGGAAGATGACCTGGGACGTTTTCCTTTGGATCTACGTGCTCATATTGGTTTAGTTCTCTCTCTGCGCTCCCTGTAAGGGTTTTGATGGACCAGCAAAAAGCCACAAACATGCAAACTTAACAAAGCACATGAGGACTGAAATATGATCCTCGCATGTCATAATACAATCAGTGAGCACTAAAAACTTTCCAAGCTCATTCATTTTGTCAAAATACGGAGAAAAACACAGCTACGTTGTTTATCCGGCTTGTTTTTTGTTTTTACTGCATGTAAAGGAACTCTTGTTTCAATCTCTTATTGTGGCAAACAAAAGCCTGCCAGTCTTGGTCAACAATAAAAATGTTCGGCCATTTAAAAAGACATAAATGACAGTGGCCACACAGCAACATTTGGAAGAACTGAACCCAGCGGAAGAGATTATCCACGAAGCGAAAAGTCTCCCTGGGAATATTGGCATTGTTCTGAAATTCCGGCCACTTGTCCACACCGCTTATTCTTTCTTCCACAAAAAGTGACAAGCAATGAGTCATGATGGTGACTCTACAAACCACTCATGAGAGGGACTAGTGGTGAAGAGGCCTGGAATGTGACGCATGCCGAGGGCTTTGCTCTGCTTAAAATGAAACAAAAGGGATACATCTCAAATAAGGATGTGGATGGCAGAGATAGCAAGTAGCCACACAAGGAATACAAACTATCATGGGCAGTGGCATAACATACTTGAACATATAAGAGCCTACATGAGCAGTTTATTCTGTGAGGGCTGTGTGGTGGCAGCAGCAGCAGTGGTGGTGTGACTGAGGTTTGCTGTGGAAAATGTCCCTTTAAAGGGAGCCCTTGGTTCCTCATAGGACAAAAGCCCTACAGTCCAAAGAAGGTACTGCAAAGACCTGGAGAAAGTAGGCCCATTTTGACAGGAAAATGCTGAAGGTTATCAAGGTGGCCCAGCTTGTTTCAATTAAAAACATGTGAGGTGGCCAAGCTGGAGATCTGCAGCTTGTCTCGTTGCTGATATCAGTTTGTGAAGTGATAAATGCTCTATAATAAAATCCTCAGAGGAGTGTGAGGTGTGAGCATTGGTAGTCTTACATGGGAGTACCTTAAAGTGGCAGAAGAAAGTCAGTCTTGACAGGAGGTGGAGGTCAGGGAGTTGTATTTGGGGAAGAGTGGGGGTGGGTGGACAGTTCTGCTGTCGTCGTCGAGAGAGAGGGAATGGCACCTGCTTTTGTCTACACTTCACACCCTTTTTAATGGTCCCTTTTTAAGGCAAACCAATCAGACAAAAAGACAAGTGGCCTTACAAAGACAAAACTTGAAAAATAAAAATGAAAATTATACAATATACACAAAACGTGGTCCTTAAAAACAGGCAGGGTACATGCAGTCTTCGTAATGTGCAGCGTTCCCACAATGGAGGAGGAGGAGGAAAAAGGGTTCAGGGGAAGAGAAGTCAACAGTCAGGATTTGTGAATGAGTGCCATGGAGGGAGAGGTAGGGATGGGCGCTGCTTTTCCCCATCATGCTTTGCTACACTTCCCCTTCTTCTCTTTGCGCTGGAACTTCCTCAGACGTCTCGTCCAAACGTCTCTCCACTGGATCACCAGGCTGTTCTTATCGGCCACCAAGCCTACGCGCTCTGCCCCCGGACTGCTGGGTCCACCTCCAGGACCGACTCCTGGACCCGCCCCTGGACCTGTTCCACCTTCGGTGCCCCCCATTACCAAGAATCGTTTGCTCATCTGGATCTTAGGACACTTGCAGGCTAGGTCCTTCATGTGTACCCACATGATGTTGTCACCTCGCTTTAAGGGTTCGCCCCGGCTCTTGTACACAGATACCACGCTAATGGAGAACTTGGCCCAGTCTCCCACCGTCTCCATGTCCAGCACATTCACTTGCACAGCTGGAAACACATTTGCAAGAAATGCACTTAGGTAAACACAACTTTTTACATTTATTACTTATGGTATAGAAAGTAATTCTACTCTCTTACCATAATCCTTTTTGCAGTATTTCTTCATGTTGATCTTCAAGTTGCCTTTTACTGGTTTACAGTAAGACTCACAATCTGCAAAAATAAGGACAAATCAAACTCACACCTGAAATGCAGGCTGTGACTCCAGTGTCTTGATGCAATGAGAGTCATCCTTCATTTTGACAGATCTGGGAACCAAATGTTGCCTAGTGTTACTAGTAGAAGTTGGGGTGATTTCCCTGGGAAGAACATCATGGTGAACGGAATCTGCAGATTCCAAATCCCAGTCACTTGTGAACCCTCCCTTTGGGACAGCTTTTTGACACAAGCATCAATCTCTTTTCTTCTTTTGGTGAAAATTTCTAGATTAAGCACAGTCACAGCACTGGTGGAAAAAGGTTATATGCATCTTTCATATTTGCTCAATGTCACATCAGTTTAAATTTAAAATGCAATGATATGTGCTGGTTTCTATTTAGAAAGGGCAACTTTTTTCCTTCAGCCATTAATATTTTTTATTTTTCTTTAACAACAAAAAATACAGATGAATTTTAAATATGTGTTTTTTTTCACTAGTAACTGAATAAACTTAAACTTGCCCTTGCAAAATGACTGATGGGGCCAAAGGCTGAAAGGAAAACTGGAGCAGGCTAAATAATGTTGAGCTTGGTGTGGTTTTTGAGTGCTAAAAAACAGCTTCTGACAAATCACACATTAAATCCCTGCAACAGCCAGTGCTGGGAGGCAAGTGAAACATACCAGAGGAGTAAAAGTGTTCAGCTTGACATGTTCTCTGGGGCCTTGAGAAAAGGCAGAGCGCGGTGGAAGCAGGTCATGGTTGGATGAATGTGGATAGGCCTTGGCTGCCAGAGTGACAACCAAGACCACACATTGGACAGATGACCTCTGTTGACCATTAGTAGGTGGGGTTGCAAATGATGTGGTTTTTACGTTTATGAATATGACAGCCCAAATTGATCTGTTGGCTGACTGACCATTCTCTGATCTCTTCCTGACTTACTCTCAGGCCAGCCATGGTTTGGTTTAGTTGTTATGTGTCCTCCAGCATCTTTTTCAATCCAACTTTTCCCTCACACAGATTTTGGCCAACGAGCAGTCCTGTGGTGTTGGAAACACTTTGGCGCTGGATTTCGCCATTTGGAACTGAAGCAACAACCTCTCTTTCTATTATAGGACCCACAGCTTACCTGCAACTCAAGTAAAATTTAAATGATTGAATTTATTTGTAATTTTATGTTCAGGACTAGCTGTGTACAGCAATTTCAATGGACCAAAAAGGTTGGAAAGAAGTTCTCTCAAAAGATTTGAAAGCATATGTATGCAATTAGGTCTGATGGTTTATTTTCTTGTGATCCTGAAATATTTATTTTGCCATCTCGGTATTAAAAGGCTTACTTCTCTAGGATTGGAAAACATGTTTTGCATGAATAGAGAGCAAAGGGAATGGGAAACTAAGAAGATGAGCACAATTAAATAAACTGAAAAAAGCCTGATGAAAGTGCAGTAAAACAGTAATACGAATCCATTTTAAAATTTAAAGCATTCACTGGGAATTTAAAATCATCTGCCACTGGAGCTGTGGCAAGAAGAAACACTGTTTAGTAGCAAGACTCAACTGTCGCTTGACACAGGCCACTGGATTCTGTGACTCATTGAATATTGGATCCACAAAATTCAATTTAAAAAAAAAAAAAAAAAACTGAGGACACAGTTTTAAAAAAAAATGTGAAAATTATGCATTGAAATAGCAAAAGAATGCCATGAGAGTCATTTTCCCCAAACATAGTTTTAAATCCCTTCTAGTGAAGGGACATGAAAAACTGACCACTTGGAATGTCAGGACACAAAACTGGCAAACCACATGCTGGTTAGGGAACTGGTATCTGTGGCGAGGCCCCTCGTTCCCTTCAAAAGGAAAAAACATTCAGTCATTTTGCTTTCCAAAGCAAACCAAATAAAATTGCTGGGCATGAAATGTCCCGATTTAAAAAAGTAAAAAAAAATTTAAAAAAAAGAGAAAAATTATGCTTTTGGGAATGTTTGAGTAAAAGGGAGTTGCATTGTTCATTTTTTGTGGAAGAACTAAGGAGGAGGAAGAAACAGGGGACCAAGGAACCCATTAAAATATCCAGGAAGCTTGGCTGTACATCAGAGCGCTGGAGATGTTATTAGCCAGAGAGAGGACAGAAAAGGAGAGAGAAGAAGATGGCAATTTTCAGTAACCTTACGATGAGTGGAGGTGTGGATGTAGAAGAGTTCAAAGGTGTATCAAAGGACATCATTTATTTAAAGTATCACAGCCTTCATAAAGTCTTTTTTTTTTTTTAACTATTAGCGAGCGTGTGGTTTTCATGCAAGTATGCATGCAACTGTGACAGGCATACATGTGTATGAGATGCATATGTATTTCATTAGATGGCAGCCATTTCTGTTTTTGTATACAGTGGCTAACCTGGTGTTGTCAGTGTTGAAATACTGGCTGGGGCACAGTATGCGTTTTCCCATGAAGCACCACTTACTGCTGGGTGTTCACCTGGAAAAGCTCTCGGTGAATTGCCCAATGACCCAAAAGGCCAGCCCACTGAAAACATGCACAATTGGCTTGAGGCCTGTCGATGCCCTCTTTCCCTTGAGACCCTTTCACTGTGCCATGACAAGGACAAATTGCATCCAACGCCCCTTACACAAAAAGATTTTGGGGCCTTAGGTTTCTGATGGTGAAGCTCTTTCTGTGGTAGTTCAGGAAGGAGAAAGATTGGGGGAAATGCTCTGGTGTGTTTGGTAGAAGCTGAGGTGAATTGACAATCAACGACTCTTGTGTTCTTAGACCCTGTAACATTTTCCCAGGAAAGTAGCAAACAAGAAAGGGCTGGACTCTGCTTCTTTTTTTGGGTTAAAAAAGGTCCAAGTGATGGAGGAAAGAAAGTAAGAAAAATTATTTTCAGTACCTATATCGATAAAAAAGAAAGTACACCCTTGGTCAGTTCTATCAGGTGATTCTTACCATGTTTTGATACAAAACCTTAGCTGTACCCACCTGTAAATGTAGTTATGGTAAAAAGAAAGGACAGCCTCTTTAGATTCTGTTTGTTAGAATTCACCTCACCTAATTTAGGCCGTATTTGGTGGAGCATCCATTGGAGCAATTTTATGTAACTATCTGCTCTGAGTCTCAATAATTAGGACGCCATGTTTAATTTGTTGTAACAGACCATTTCTTTCTCCGGTTTTCTGTCCAGGCCTTGGGCTAAGCTAATGGGTTAGCTTAGCTTAGCTAGGTCACAATATTTACCCTAGAAACAGTCATGAGTTCTCATTAAACTCTGCCAGAAAGAATGGTTTTCATTTCACACTATTAGATATATTTGGAGTGTGCAACCAATTTTGGCCTTTTATGTGGACCACGGTATGAGCCATTATAAACATCCTGAACTCTGTGAATCAAGCTTTCAAAGTGTACAGTATGTTACCGTTGAAATCTAAGTTATAAAAGTTAAAGTAAAATAAATAAATAATAGATTGTGAGGGTTCATAAAATATGTATTATTTTCAGAAGAGAAAGGATATAAAAACAAGAAAACCTTAATTTCTTTAAAAAGCAGAGTATTGATAGCAAAGCTGAGTGATGATATATATTATAAACCCACTAATGAATCAACATTTCCAAATCAGCACCACCATTTAAATCGAACAGTTGCAGAATGAAAAATGCGTACGAGGTAATTGACCAGAGCCTAAATTGGAGTGTTAGAGGGAGTGACTGAACAAATTTCCCCCAGTCACTTGCCAACACTCTTTTCATGCCTCACAACGTTCCCCTTCCACTATATATCTCTCAGCTAAACTGTAACTAATCGTCTCGGCTGCCTATCTGCTGCCCTTGGCTTAAAGCGGCAGTTAAAGTTTGAGCACAGCGTGGCTCCACTAACTTGAGGCTAGTGGCTGGGGAAACTGTGCCAAGGACACAGGTTTTTTAAGACAATGTAAAAAATTCTGCCATCCCCAGTGCACTCATTTCCTTTGCAAAGCTTCAAAATGAGCAGACCCGCCCTGCATTAATATTTATTCCACGCTTTAAAATACGTGTCCAGAAATATTAAAAAATATGTTTTTGTTCCTCTCATAAAGTAGTGGTGCTCATGGGCAAGGGGGAGAGAGTATATACTAACCTGTTGGTTCCTCTGTGCTGCTCACTACAGCTGTGGGGTTGACCACAGGGATTTCTGAAACGCGCACAAGAAACACAAAGTTATTTCAACAATTAAATCTAAGCCCATACCTTTCGAATGGGTCTGAAATGATTTGGCTGTGGGCCTGCAACAAAAACACGTGCACTCAAAGAAACAAAGTATGCCCAAATTCATTAAAAGTGATTTCAAATACGGAGTATGACAAGGACATAAAATAAAGGCAGTAGGTTTGTGGCATACTGTATGTCAAGTATGCCCATGAAAATACACGGGGCTTTGCAGACAGATGTGCTAGATAAACGCTGACAGACTGACAGGGATACTTACTGGTGGTAAGAGGAAAGACCGGTTCAAATAAACCATGCATGCCATAGACTCATGCAGTGGTTTCAGTGTCATTTTTAAGGAGATCTACAGACTAACTGGAAGGAATAATGGAAATCCAAATTTAGTTGATTCTTCACAAATTCACCCCATAATCCAGTTTGGAGGAGTCAGTGCATTTAAAGTAGGCGCACACTGGCAAGGTGGCTGCACTAGATTACTTTCATTCCCCCCCCCTAACAGATGTGGGGTTAACACTGCTGTGTAATCTCCATGCAAGCATGTACAGACAGATGGACGAATGGCAAGGGGGCAATTTTGGTTGGATCATCTTGAGACAGATGCAGCCCTCCCTTGTTGTGCCCGCTGGCTACAATAAAAAAAAAAAAGTGCCTCGTGGAATTCCTCCAGGACCTCTCCTTTAATCGTATGCATCTTTCCAATACAAATGCTAATGCTAACAATGGGCCCTCTCCTTTAACCGTAAACAGAATTATTGGAACGCCAGCTTAGCATCCACCCAGCGGATCTGCGTTTGATTGGATTTGGAGGTTGAGGGGTTGGACTGAGTGTGTGAGAGTGTGTTGGCAGGAGGCAGAGGGGGGTTTCTTGGAAAGCTGTTTTGAGGCAAAAGCAGCAGTTGTCTCTCTAAAATTATGGACACCCTGCCAACAAAAACAAACAAGGGCAAGGAGCTTTTTGAAGGCAGGCGCAGCTGCTAGAAGCCACTTTGAGACCCTGTGCCCTCCATGGCCACATCTTGTGAAGATAGACAGATGATGAAAAGATCATTCAGATGTGGGTTACTGCCATCGTACTAATTGGTTGCTTAATGGATTTGTCTTCTGTCTTGGGATACAGGATCTTTAAGAGGTAATATGCCCACCATAAGGCCACACTGGCAGACAGTTTTCACTTACAAGATTCATAATGGACCCAAACATGTGCATAGCTTAAACACGTGCACACCCACAATTCTTCTGATTCTCATTAGATAGTTCAACTAATGGCGCCTAAATGAGTGTAGTCTGCCATCCATGACCACAGTTGTCTTCTCCTTCTTGCCTATCCGCCATCTGCTCCGGAGCTGCATGCAAGAGGAACAACACGGCACCATGTGGTACAGTATGGCAGAGCTGGGTACGGCACTGGGCGGCACAGCATGACTTGATTTCGTGGTGGCTATCTAGTGGTCGTGTTCAGTGTGGCACAGACACGTGCTGGGGCGACAGGGAAAATTCACAACTTGCGTAGACACACACTTGCTTGTCACAGGAAATCAAAAACCTAAACACAGCTACTAGAGGACACATGTTGTACATAATTAACAGTAAGTAGACAGTGTGTCTGTGTGTATGCATGTATACAAATAAATAAAACTGTCAGATAGCTAGAAAGACTACAGAAAAGTATACTTTCACTTATAATTTTGTGTTCATCATGGCTGAGTATGTGCTGCCTTTAGAAATGGGATTAATCCTTTAGTCAGTTTTTAAAGTTCACAGGAATCTGACAAAATCAGCATGATTTTATGAGTGGCATATGCAGTAGCTGTGTGTCCACGTCCGTCTGAGTTACTCACTGATACAGGGGGCCACAGGCGAACGGCTCTGCTGGTAGCCCTTGGCGCAGCGGTTGCAGGTGATGCCAGTGACACCATCCTTGCAGGGGCACTGGCCTGTGGTTTGGTTGCATGTCTTGCCTGCTGCGCCCACAGGGTGGCAGTCACAAGCTGGGGTGGGGGGTTGGGGGAAGGTGTAAAAGAGGGAGGGAGGGAGGGAATATAAGGGTAGAGGTCAGGGGAGGGGGGCAGAGAAAATGCATGAGATGCCAGTTCATTAAAAGAACCATTCCTTGGATAATATATAGTAAATATTAATTAATGATTTATTGTCAGCAGGAAACAGATACATTAATAATGAATGATTGGGGGACCACCTCTCTTTTGCCTTTGTACTTAGGATTCTTTGATTACTGCACTGTGAAACACTCTCCATGTATATCTAGACAATTGATAAGAAATAATACATGGGTGTATGTAGAGCATATCAAGGGACAGGTAAAAACATAGAAAGCTAAGAGAATGGGGTGAGGCCTGTAGTGCAACCAGACCAAACAAAGTGCCTTCATCTGGTTGCTTCCTTTTTCCTAAATACTTTGTAGTCGAGTGCCTGCCCGGTAATGCACACTCTGCTGTTTCACCACTTCCCGAAAGTTCAGTGGATTCCCACCAAATGCCAACACCACCAAGCAACACTCGGGTCACCTCACTTTGGCAAGATTTTTATGAGTTTAGTTTTTTTCTTGGTTATTTATTCAAGCCACTTTAACTCATACGAGTTTTGGGGGTATAAAGAGCAGTTAAATATAAGACCCAGAGTGTGTGAAGCAAAAACACAACAAACCATGAAATCCAGTATGAACACTCTGCCTTTCTTTGCTTTCAGTGTAACACTTTGGGAAAATACACTCAAGCTAAATTACAAAACAAGCTTGCAAGAGACTCTGCTGTAACTCAATAGTTGTAATTGTCCAGGCTTATCAAGAAAAGGCGAGAAAGGCCAATATTTCACATTAGGGGAAAAACCGTGTAATCCAACAGTTTTCTACAGGGCTTGCCAGGGAAAGGCAGCTGCTAACATGCCACAGTTTCTTCCCACCACCTGATGAAATTGTGAATGTGTTTATTTGTGCCTGGCATTTTATTTTAGCTGCTACAACAAAAGGAGAGGACCCTACCACCTGTTGAATAGGCAAAGCAAATGTTTAAATGGCTGAAATTGACCCAAGAGTGTCTGCGTGGCGGCATGGTGTGGAGAGATTAACTGCAGCTCAGATCTTTAGAATCGTGTTTGCCTTTTCTGGCAAGGCCAACGAGTCTACAGGTGTCGAAGTGGCTGCACGCTGTTTGAAGCGGAGACGTAAATCTGATGCCTCATCGTGAGTGCAAAATCCCCATTATTTGAGTCACGCAGGCTCCATCAGGAAACTCTATCTTTGAAGGCACTTGGTAAAATTCTGTGACTGAACTAAGAAGAATGAAGTTTTGCCGGGTGTGATGCAGGACTAATTTGAGTGCTGCAGGTCACCAGACAGTGTTTTATGCTGTGCCAGCACCCTCCACTTTCATTTAGAGCCAGAGTTTCTTCTACTTCTGCCTAAGAACTATTTGGGATTTTCTGGCATTCTTGAAGTTTGAATTCTTAGAAAAACCCAAACAATGCAACGCGCACATATCTGTAGACTTGTACAGTTTTGTCAAGGTTTGCCATTTCATAGTGATGGGTGATACTGTTTTTTTTTTTTTTTTTTAGACCAACTGGAAAGCGCTTGTGAGATAACCCATGCCATAATCCCAAGTCGTGCCTGCAGAGACGTGACAAAGCAAGCGTTTTTACAAGCTATTGTCTCCACACTGATCGCTTAACAGCACAGAGCTGGTCAGTATAAACAAACTGAATGATGTACAGTGTCCCCACTTCCCTTGCAATCAGGCTCGGACTGTTTAGAGTTCAGAGGTTATTGTCAGGGTCCATATTGTTCAGTAAACAACCAGCAACTGCCAGATCTGAACGAGCTAAGAGGGGCAGGATGGGGACACCCCCCCCCTTCTTCCTCAAACTGTTTTTCTGAGGTTTTATGTGCAGGGGCTAGAGCCAGTTAGAAAGCTGTAAAAACGTCCTCAGATGTTGATGACTTTTCAAGCCTGTGTGACTGCAGATGTGACAGGCACTGCATTGGGATTTGCAGTTCCTTTGTCAAGCATTTGCTCATTTTAAGTGATTGGTGTGTGTGCGTGCACATTTGTGATGACTGCACTTTGTCTGCTGTTATGGGCAGTGCCCCCCCCCCCTTTGGAAAATAAGGTGTTATTTTTATCCTCACCTGATTATTAGAAATGTAACCTCAGGCATCAGTGACAACAGACATTAGAGAAGGAGAAAAACCAAGTTGAAGAACAAGCAGCAACTGTGAGCAGGCTAAAGCAATGCAAACAGCATCCCTTATAAAAGATTCACTAACTTGATATGTAGCTCAGCTGTCAACTGACGTGGGTCATTTCAGTAGGCTGTTATGGCCCATCTGAAGTAACATGTCCAGTAAAATAAGGTAGCATGACAGTGTTTTCTGGCAGTAAATATTCCTGTGGCCTGCTTTAGAAATTATTCATATTTGAGACATAATAGTCATTATGGTTTAGTGGCCAATATCGCTTCATGTGGACTCATTTTTGATGCCTTTTATTAGAGTTCCTTGTTGTCAGAGTATACCGGTTGTACAGCTTGTTGAAGATATCACATATTGCAGCCAGGCCATATGGTGATTGAACTGTGCCCTTCAGCTTTGCTTTGAATTGAGAAGAAGAAAAAAAAAAAATCTGTATTATCTATAGAAGCCCGGGTGTGTGTTTAGATTTCTTCATATACTTCTCAGACTGTGAACAGACAACTAGAACTAGACAAGTTTGATTAGTAACAGACACGACCTCGTCTAGAGTCTGCACTGCCCCCAGCCTTCCCTGTTCCCGTCTCCTCTTTAGAACACACCTGTATTTTATTGCAGCAACTCCATTTCAGACATGACACTCACCCCCTTCAACAACACCACACCCCTGACCTCTGTCACGACGTGGACACAGGCAGAAAAGAGATGGAAAGCAAGGGCTGCAAAGAAAATCAGGGATCCTGGAGTGATGGTACGAGGATAAGAGAAAGACGAAGGTTTAAAAAGGTTTGTGGAAAGGCATGGTGAGAGAAGTCAGAAGTCGGGGGCACCATCTGAGGTAGTGGTTATGAGCCTGCCTATAGCTGGCCTGCTCAGCTTTTTGGATGCAAGCTTGACTTGTGTCACATCTGGAGCTTTTGCAAAGGAGGGTGTTAAACTGTTTATAACCTGATCAGTTGGCTTGGATGACAAACTGTAGTGTCCAGGGGCTTGCATGTGTGTGAAAGCATTACGCTTCCAGATAGAGCAGGAAATGAAAGATGCGAGAACTGTTTGCACATAAGGACACACATCTCAGAGCGGATCTGTTGTCAGGACTGCAGCAGATCTCTTTCTGTTATTGTTTCAGTGCAGTAACAGGTCAAATGACTTAAGTTTTAAGGTATGTGGCCAAGTCACTGTGGAGTTTTTTTTTTTTGCCATTACATGATGAATGGCTCAACATCTTAGTGCAACTACCATGGGCAACTGTGGCCTGATATCATGCCATTTCTAACCTCTTGGTGTTGTATTACAGCTGCAGAAGGAAAGCTGAGGAGAAGCCAGTGAGAGATTCTCACCATGAAATTTCAGCCAAAATATCTTCATGGACTACAAGTGTTGGCAGCTTTCACCAATGCTGTTTTTAAAAAAAAAAAAATTTAATACGTTCTGGAAGTGATTTATTTATTTATTTTTTAAAGTCATCTGGATCATAAGGCTAAAAAAAACCACTGTTATTTATTTGAATATTTTCTTGAGCATCAAGTACAGGAAACAAGTGTTATTTTTGCAAAACCTCCAGTATAATATCAGGCTGAAAAATATCACTGCAAATGTGAAATAATAAAAATAAATTTTCCATGAGAAATGCATTGGTTACATGAAAATATGATGTGGTGTGTGGGCAAGGGGGGGAACATTTGGTGGGGTGGCCAGAAAAGCTTCGGGCATAGTATCAAATCATTTCTCTCTGCTATGGTATGGCAAATCAGACATGCTGAATTTTTTTTTATTATTTATTATAAGTTACCATGACAACATATGTTTCCAATCATAAAATATTGCTCCTTCTACACTTTCTCAGAAATTACATGGTTACACAAGTATTAGCAGGGTTAGAATATCTCAATCAGCAGTTGATGGAACATTTTTGTAAACATTTAGCACTGCGCAGTGCCAAAGAAAAAGTTAAACTAAGCTTCAAGTAATAATCAGATATCCAAAAACAAATATTTTCTACTCTATTAATGACTGATGCAACACAAAGTGGTCCTTGCTCGTGACTTGTGGTTGGGAATTCTTTCCCAGAAAACCACTTACGTTTTATATTTCTGACAGCATATGAAGAGCTTGCATCATAATGATAGATAAATGAATGAGTGCTACGGCTCTGCAATATCATTGACTGATGCATATTGGAAGTATAGAGGAGGAGCACCGCAGCAATGTGCACATACAGCATTTAGTGGAGAAAAAGGAAACCCATGCTGGAAAAATAGTAATAAAACTCTTTATTAATACTACTCTTAATTCTTGTTAGATTCTTACCTTTACAGGCTCGCCTGTGGGTGATCGGTCTGGCCATGTCCCTGTAAAAGCCCTCCTTGCAGTAGTGGCAGTGGCGTCCTGCAGTATTATGGCGGCAATTCATGCACACCCCTCCACTTTTCCTGCCTGACAGCTTGTACAACTCCATGTTAAATCGGCACCGGCGGGCGTGGAGGTTGCAGTTGCAGGCTGCAGAGGGAAGAGCAAACTAGTTATCATACCAGCAAGGGTGAGGATGGATGCAAAAGTTTACAATAACTCATCAGTATTTATCTCAGAGATCAAATATAAATTAAGCTGGATGAAACATTCAAACGGAGCGCACACACACACACACACACACACACACACACAGGAGTAAAATACATGTGTACTATTAAAGGATGTATACCACAAGAGAGCTGGGAAAGATTTTCCAGTAAGGCAGTAGTAATAATAATAATAATAAATAATAATAATGAGTGGTTTATAATCTTCACTGCGTCTGTGTGCTTGGCTGCTATTCCAGAACTCATCAATCAAAAGTGATATTTGCAGAGCTCATTTTCTCCATTTCATAATTAATGAATTCGGCTTCTCTCAGGCCATTAGTTATTAATCACTGGAAAGAGAGACATTAATTTCATGAATCACTGATGAGTAAAGACTTCTCAGATCTATTAAAAGCAAGACCGAGTCAGATATAGGAACGGGCCCGAGCTAGCTGTCTCCTAAATGAGGCGAGCAGAATATATGGGACATGTGATGCGAGGTTATAGCGCTTCACCGTCTCTCCCAGTTACCCTTGAAATCCAACTGGTTCCTAAATGTCTCTTTTGCTCACAAGTCTTTCCGTTGATTCTTCCGCCTATAACCGCATTCACCAACTCTGACATTATTGATAAACTCTTTTCAGTATCCACACGTGGAGTTTGCATTTGAGAAACCTAATGAGAAACCCACACTTCTTGTTTGTGTAAGAGTTTGATCCAGAACCTCTGCTGGTTAAATCAAAGTCAGACCTGGAACCTGAAGACTTGGCCGTGGCTTCAAAGTCGACTGTTGCTGAGCTTAACTTTAGCTCAAAGTTACCCGCAGATAAATCTGAAAAGCGATAAACAGCAGCAGAACTGTTTAACTAAAAATGTCGACAGTTGTGGCAAAGCAGGCGCATCAGAAGATTACAGCAGAAAGTGGTATTGGGGTGGTGCCAAGGAAATAGATTTCAGTAACAGGAAATGTTTAGAATAAAATAAAAAGATGCAACAATGGAGAATAAGTAGAGACAGACTGACCACTCATGTGTCTCCCTAGTCCCTCAGCCAGTTACAGAAACATCTGAAACTGGCACCACTGATTTACATATTTTAAATATTAGCTACAGTTTGTATATTTTCTGTCTTACCCATTTTAGTCAGTGTATACATGATCATACTTGCAGTGCTACAAGTTTGACACCATCCTCGTGCCAGATGGATAAACATGAGAGAAAACGGACTATTATGAGGGTAAAGACCTAGCCTGGCTCTGACCAAAGGTAACTAAAATCTGCCAGCCCTCATTAATTAACATGTTATATCTTTTATTGTTTTTTGTATAGACACATTTTTTGCCCAGGCGCAGTCACTTCATGAAGACACATCATCACTCTAAAGTTGCTAGGCAGAAAGCCAAAAGGTACTACACCTATATATTACTTTAAGTGCATAAATACAGAACATAACACACCTGTACCACACTTGTTGTATGGATTAAACAAAACCATTTCCCAGTTTCTGTTTATGCAGTGTAAAGACCCAATTAATCTTTGATTGTGTCTTTTAACTAATTTTTTTCCCCCTCTAAAGGAGTCAGTCACTCTTATGAGCAATACTGCTAAGATCTTGGAAATATCTAATTTTTTTCTTAGCAAAAATACACAAATTTTCATATATTAAGTTGACTACTGACTAAATGAGTAACCAGCTGCAGGCCAAGTCAAATTAAATTTAAAAGTTCCCATTTTGTAGAAAATGAGATTTCAGTGCCCATTTCATTACAAATGTGTAAAGGTGGTATATAAATAATTTTTAAAAATAGAAATAAAGCTGCATTCAGGAACTGTGACTTGAAAACGAACTGTCAGGACCTCCACAACACTTTAATGTCACAACTACACAGTCACCATCCTCAACCAAGCTCCCTGCATGACACAAATGCAAATGCAGTAAACTTTATGCACTGTTGCCTGATCAGAAAACACTCAGCATTAGCATGTTGCACAGCTAATATGGCTAAAATTAGCAATACCTGAGTATATACACCAGCTGACCAGAGTTATGCTGAAATAGGTCGTTGAATGACAGTGTCTCACTGTCCTTCAGCGACCTGAGTTTAAACTGCTGAATAACAACTGGGTATAGGTTACTGCATTTTTAATGTTGCCTCGTGTGCTATAGTGCAACCTTAACTCAGTTGACTGTTAGCTTTGGTGATGGTACATATGAAAAGGTAACACTATTGCATGAAAACTTATTGCAATATTGAATTCTGCAAGACTTCTCGCCTTGCTCCGGGTCCAGTTCTGGTTCAGATGTGTGGTTGAATTCTGGGGTTTTGTTACAAGCCAGAGAGTAAATCTGTACTGAATCTGGTCTAATAGCAGGTAACTAACGTTCTTCATCTTTGATTTCTTCTGTTCAATCCATTGCAATGGCAAAGCACTCTTCTAGAATAGGGGGCTTGTCTTATTTAAGGTATAGACAAAACAAAACAAAGTTAAGACCCTCAGTGTGCCGCAACTATATGATGAAAGACCTACTTTTTATTTTGAGCTGACACCTGAAATGCATATTCTTGGGAAATGTAAGACTTAGATTAACTTGTTTAAAAAAAAAACAAAAAAAACCCATCCCCATCATTTATAGATTTTCATTTCTCTGCTCTAGCCAAGGTCACTTCTGCAGTTACATTAAGTTCAATGATCTGAGCTTTTTATAATCATTAGAAGGACAATTTCACTGGAGGAGAATCCCTCAAGCACAATGTTAAGTAATAAGTACCCTGCAAGCAGTGAGCAATACATATCACTATCCATACTCAAAGGAAAGCCTGGCACCTGGTTGGGAAAGAGGCCCAGTTTTCCCCCCACTTGCAGGCCCTGGAAAAAGGGGGAGCACATTCCCAGACTGTTCCCCAATTCCATCTGGTTATTATGTTGCCCAATTTGTATGGAATCCTCTAGTTAATGAAATACTGTTTTATGTATAAATTCATATCAAGGCAGAGCTGTTTGGATTTATTTGCTGTGCTTTCATAGCCTGAAGAGTCCAAGATGAGAATTAACTCTTGACCCTGCTGAATTATCCAAAGTGGATATGAAGGCAGTGTTAGGATAGCAGGGCAATATGGAATGCTCAACAAAATTAGAAAATTGAGTTGAAAGCCATTAATCCTTCAATATGCTCTTAGATGGAGAGACGTTTGTCCCAGGTTTGAGTGGGAAAAACGATATACAGTGATCAACAACGCACTCCCCAACATGGGTTCATTCTCTCTGTGCACACACTGCGTGTGTGTGTGTATGCGCATCTGAAGATCTAAACAGCCTGCCCATCTTCTTCTAAGGGAAATGTGACAAAGAACACACACGTCACATTGAGTGGCTGGGGCTGCAGGGGTGGAGGTGGGCGGTATGGAAGTAGGGGTCTGTGATTGTGATCAAGCATCTCAAACACACACACAGCTGCAAGCACTTGCGACCATTAACACCTTGTAGCAGAACATGAAAGCGATGGATCGCGGTTTCTCCCCAGCTCAAGTACCGACGGACCTCTTATGGCATCCTCCAGATTTACAGCTGTGCAATAAGATCGGCCAACAAAGCCTGGACTGAGCTCGGACATGCTTAAGTGTGGAGAATGTAAAGAAAGCTCCAGAATTTAACCTTTAAAATGATTTAGCATGTGTAGCTGTGAAGGCTTTAACAACATCCAGACACTTTGTGACAGAAAGAGAGCTGAAAAAGAAAAGATTAGTATCTAACGGTAAAAGAAAGATGTGAATGGGGATGGCTAATCAGCAAAAAAGGAAGGTGTTTGCAAGCTACCCGCATGTGTTTTTTTTTTTCGTGCAGTTCACACCCTCCGTGCTGTTAGCTCAGCGCTACAGCTGCCCAAAGATCCTGGAATGTTTATGGGTTTGTTTTGAAGTGCCTATGCACACACTCATGCCGACACCCACACCTCCCACCAAAATGCCACCCCCGCCACCACCACTGCACCCTCTCAACCAAATTAGGCTCAGCAGGGATAACTGAACGCTGTTGAAGGCCATTTTTCAATTCATTAACACATCAAAGCCTCAGTGTGCTCTGCATAAAGACTTCTATTTTTTTTTTTTTATCTGCAGGAGGAAGAAAAATGTCATTTCAGTATGGGAAGGACTTCTGTGGGTGGCTGCAAAGTCGGCAAAGAATCTGTGATCCCCAAGCGAATGCGATTTCCTCCGTGGGTCAGTTTCCAATTCAAGGATGCATAAAGCCGGTTTCTCATGTTGTCGTGGAAATCAAATAACAAACACATGCTACGGCAAGCTTGGCAAACGGAGGGATGCGGAGACCAAAATAAAGGAGGGAGAGGAGGAGAACCCTTTGGAAAATTTTAGAGCAGTGAATTGTTTCACCGCACTGTCATCAAACTGAATGGTGCCAAGTACAAATTTTCATCTACAGTCTTGTTTGGACCCGGTACCTTCCCATACAGCGTTTGTAATCCAGGTGACGCCTACTTTTCAAGACGAAGGAAATACTTCAAGATCGAGAGGAAAACACACCATTTCATTTCAGCCGTTGTAGCAGGTACCTCAAGAAGTAAACGGCACTCTGAACAAGCTCACAGGTTGATTCATCAAGTATGCTAGACAAATTGGCCCTCAAAGACCGCGCTCCATAAATAAAATGCAAGTGTGTTTGTGAGTGCACCGCCTCTCTCTTCCCCTCCATATGTCAGGGATAAATCTAACCTCATTTTTCCTTTAGCCCGAACAAAGCCAAGCCGTGAGCACACGGTGAGCACAGCCAATTGATTTTGGATGCCTGTGCAAAACACAAATCCCATGGCTAAAATTGGTCCTTGAAAACTGGAGGGCTCACACCATCACCTTTCCCCTCTTGGCCCAGGCCACAGTCCAGACTTACTGCAGCCCCCCTTGGGTGCTCTCTTTGCCCTGGCCAAACAGGCTCTGCTATATGGGCTGCTGCCATCATGGTGTGTGTGTGCGCCAATGTGTATGCTCCGTGTGTGTGTGTGTGTGTGTGTTGGGCTGAGTTCCACCTGGCTGCTCCAGCCACCTGCTCGGGGCACCAAGGGGAACACCCGGTTAATTAGCTCCTTATTATAGCCAAGCCAGTGTACAGTGTGAATAAACACACACACACACACACACGCACCAGTGATGAGTGCCTTAAGTAGTAATAACTGCTCACAAAACAATAAGGAAAAAAGTCTAACAGAGGCAAGTCATAAGCAGATGTAAGCTCTGCTGGATCTGTAGACTCTAATGAGCTGTGGACATCAAGCTGAGACAATGACTTAAAAAGTCAGAGCTGAGAACTAACAGGAAACTACAGTTCTCTAACCCGGCTGGGTGCATTACACACACGGTACAGTATGCAAGAGCTTCTGCCTTTGTAACAAAGCCACTTTAACTCCATTTGTCCCCCCCCCCCAACATCTTTCAATTCTAGATATGATACCATGTCTCAGACTCCCCTCCCTCTGATGGGTTCCTGTGGTTAGCCTCACGCCCTGGGCTTAAGAGGCAGCTCTTGGGAGCCCTTTTGAACTTAGAGTCCCCTTAATACCTCTCCCACCCCTCCTCCTCTCTCCTTTTACTTTCATAAGACCCCATCTCAAATGCTGGTTGCTTGTCCTCCTTTTGCTCGTTTCCTGCTTCCAGCCCTCATTCTCGTCCACCTTCTCCTTCATATCCACTTTCTCTTTCTGGATGGCATCAGGCAGGGAAAGATTTTAACAAGATTAGGCTGGAGGGTTGCCAGATTGGGGGCCTGGTGTCAGTGGAGAGTTGAGTCCTTAGCCTGGTTTCCCCCTTACTGGTCCACTTCACATCCCTACATCTAAACATTGTTATCTCTGTCCTGCCTCAACTTTCTGTTCGTCTTACATGCTCTTTTTTTGTGTGTGTGTGTGTGTCACAGACAATACCCTACAATCAGGAGAAGAAACAGAGGATGTTTGCAATCAAATTATCATGGAGAATCAGCAAGAACCAAGGTAAACTGTGGCAGTTTTTGCCTTTGCCTTGACTCTTGGAACACACAACCATGATGTAGCTTTTGGGCAATGCATGAGATGCTTTGGTTGCATTAGAAATAGAACGTGACAGATGGAACATACTGTGAAAATTCACCACCTTGGCCAGAGATGACAGCAGAAATGGTGGAGAAAGGTGGCTTGAACCCTAATAATAGCTGAACATTTTAAACTGCTTTGGAGTTGTAAAGGTGCTTCCCCCAATGGAGTTGAGCACAGTCTTCTTTTGACTTAATTTCAAATGTAATATTCAGAATGCAAACAACGCCAACGACTGATCAGTTATATCAGTTTTTCCCCATCTGAGTCAGGTATAGACATGAATAAAAACCTGTTAAAAGGGAGCTGAGTGATTGTCGTGCCCTCATACTTAAACATGTTTTCTCTTAATACCCTCTGAAACTTGTTGCCACCGGCAATACCGGCTTGCAGCCAAAATACCATTTTTTATTTTATAGGCAACAGAACACAAACACTTGCAAAAATACACGAAGAGGCAAAATATTATGAAATGATGACAAAGAATTAAGCAAGAGAAGAAAAGGGCTGATATCAGCAAGGCGAAAAGCATGAAATACAACATGGCAAGCGGGAGTTTGTCCAGGCAAGGAGTGAATCTCTGAAGTGTCTGCTGCAACAAGGGCAGAAAGGAAGACTGTGCTGGAGGTGAAGGGCACCTGGGGAGGTGATTGCTACCATCTGTGGGAGAGAGTTGATGTGGGCCTGGGAAAACAGGGTGGGCACACACACACGCACAGCAGCTCCACCAGTTTGCTTTGGCACTGGGATGAAATGCTACATCCCATTTCTAGATTACATGTGGCTCTCACACATGCACAAATGCAAGGGAGATGCAGACGCACACAAACACGCACTCGCTTGGCCTCAGGCAGCCGCGGAGCATCCAACATTTTAACCCGGCCGACATTAGCACTGTTATTTGACACGTTGCTGTCCTTAACATTTGTTTAACCATGCTTCATTCTTGCCAGAAAGCCTTTATGGGTGGCTTCACAGAATGAGAAATGCATCAGTCCCTTGTGGGTTGGCCGTGAACCAAAGCTGCAATACTGACAGAGGGAATAAAGGCAAAGAGCAAAGCTACAGTCAAAGTGACCAAATCCTGCTGCCTTACTGCTCCTGCTTCACATTCTAGAAGTACACACCACCAAAACAAAATTCATAGACCTAATGTTATGTTTGTTGGCCTCACCATACCATAACTCCTGCGTCTCACGCTAACTACCCCAGAGGCACGATTTTAAAACAACATTCTGCGGCTGTGTAATTATTTGAAAGCACAGGAGGTTTCTTTTTCAAAAAAAAAAAATCACTTTCCTCTGCTCAGCAACCCCCTCCTCCCCTCAACAAGCACACATACAAACATCCCCTGCTCATTCGAGAGCAGCGCTGCAAGTAATTGAAGTGTCGTTTCCCCGTTTGCCTCCATGGAAAGGCAGCGGAGGTGGGAAGGTCTTTAAATCACTTAGTGAAAGTTGGAACACGGAACATACATGCTGTTAGATCACGGCAGCGGTGGCCTTTTTTAGCCATCTATATTTAGCATTTTACTAAGATTCATATCATAATGTCTTCTAGAGTCAGATATAAAAAATAAAAAAAGTTCAGCTGAACATGTTTCATTTCAGTGCTGCTTAACTGAATGCTCCAGGCTCTAACAATCTCTGATGATGCACACAAACCTTGCTCCTCTCTACGCTGAAAATCAGATGTTGATGCATCTTCCCAAACTCTGCCAAGGTTTCATTTTTGGCATGTTTAAGAATGAGGTAATTTCTAAGAAGTTCCTAAAAAAATGCCTTGATGAATCTGCTCCATTACTTGAAAATGGGCCTGACCTCTGATTGCCCTTGGTAGAGGTGAAGGAGGAGGAGGGGAGGGTGTATGAAAGGATGGAGGCCTATTTTGAAATTCTAATAAGGATTGAATAACCATCTGCCCCTTGTCAGTGAGAGAAATGAAGAGGTGGAAAAAGAGATATTAAAAAAAAAAAGAAAAGAAAAGAAAAGAAAGAGGAGAGTTTGCGCTTCTGTGGTCTTCAGAGTTTCCAGCTCTGAAAGCTTCATCAGAGTAATGGTTCTGAGCATGTGTTGTTGGCTGGCCTCTTGCTTTGACACCACTGCACTCACTAAGAAACCCATCTGTCAATGTCCCCCAATTCCAGCTAATAGTTTCCAAAACACTTAATCCGAACCCACCAAAAGCCACAAGGTCCCCGTAAAGTTTGAGATGGCTTGTGACAAGACCTGCAAAATCTGTCCGTTCTTGCTTCTCATTCCTCTTCCGCTGTAAAATTCACATTTTTAATACAACCCACTGTTTCATTAGTGTAGCAGACATGATCTAATAGCATCTACGTATTATATAACAGGTAATAACTTTTTTCAGAGGTAATAACCAATTTGTGGGATTTCCTTCAGGTGATGACATGGCCTGAGGTATAATGAAAGTCCACAGTGAATAGTTCTTTGGTTGATTGGTTGTTTAGTTTCAAATGAAACTCTCCTTTTGCAAAAACAGAATACCATATCATTCATTCTCCCCGTGGACCCAATATGTCACATTTCCTATTCAAAATATTCAACACCGCACCCGAAGACGTCAGCGGAGCAGAAACACTCGGCTTTGCTGCTAACCGCTGCTCACCTGCATTTCTGGCAAATCAGGCAACACAGCAGTTCAATCAATCTTTAAATGACCTCTCTATTTAATGCATACCAGTGCGCCTGGTTCAACACTGGAAGCAGATCTGGCTCGGTGGGCCACTGGGGGATGGATGGTGTCTGGCCCCAAGCTCGCAGCGTCCCAGCAGTACTCTGGACTTCCTGCAGGTTGAGTACAAATGAGGGAGAGGAAGGGCTGGAGAATAGAACAGCTTGTTGTTGCAGCCAAACAGGGCTGAGATTGCTGTAGACACAGCCAAGAGTAGAGAGCTACAAGACCATAAATTATCATCTACTCAGGATGCCACATTGTCGTTGACTCCACAAGAGGGCTCTTCATCTTATAGTGTGACTTTGGCAGATTCAATTTATGGCATGATATAGTGTCTCATATTTTTAAGTTAACATAAAGTATTTACATTACGAGATCGGCCACGCCAGCAGAAAAGCCCACACTCCATCACAACCACAAACCAAATAGCTCTTATCCATCTGTTTCCTTATTCTCTCCTGTGGCTCAAACTCTGAGCAGATAAATCACAGATTTTTCCATCATGTCTCCCTCAATACAAACAGACACGCTCCTTTACGAGGCTGCCCTCGCTGACTACTACAGCAGGGATTTGTAAACCAATGTCTTGAGGCAGGATTCATAGAGGGGGAGGCGGCAGATGGGCGTGTGTGCGCATGGCTTGTGTCTGGAGACGCTGCATGAGTCTGCCAAGAGCACAGACAGTAATACTGGTGCAGGGCATGTCAGACATTTAAGCAAAACCCAATAACAATCAAACAATTCTGTTAGAGACAAGGTTCTTGTCGTGCATGTTAAGAGCCAAGTAAAGACTGATAAGACCAAAGCCTTGCACAACATTTAAAAAGAACTTGAAAGGATAAAAATCAGCTAAGAGGCACATAATTTCCTTAGAACTGACTCAGGCTCAGTGGCAGGGTGCGAAACAACTTTTGATGTGGCTCTAAATCTGCCCACTCTGAATTCCTCATTACCCACAAACTGCCTCCTGATCAACTTAACTCCGTCACCTTTGCACGAAGGATCGTGACCTTTCAAACTTTCCCTCCAAACCCAAATAACCCCAGGACCTCTTATGACACCTAAGGGACTCCTCAGCTATGGAACTTAGCACTCTTACAGTTTCTCATTCTAAATACCTACACCTCACTGCCACAACAGCATGCCTCAGGGCTCACACTGTAGCCCCCACCCCTCGACTTGTGCTCTGTGTCAGAAAGAAAACCAACAAGGCAAGGAAGCATTTTTTTTTTTTAAAAAAAGGGGGTTTTATTTATATTTATTTATATATATATATATATATATATCTCCTGCTACTTTAAGAATATTTTGGAAGTGGTTCTACTGGAATAAGCTGTAAAAAGGCTTGTGGAATGTAAAATTAGGGACAACTGGGACTAGCTTTTTGGCAGCTTGAGATGTGTGATCAGGTATAGCGTGCGACTAGCAAAGACCTTTAACTGCCCTGTATCAACACCGGGATTAGGTCATCATAGTTGGCCAGTGGAGCCAGGCTGTTTAGTCCAGAAATCCTGGGTAAAAGTGACATATCAATCCCACAGAGAAGAGATCTACGGAAAGCGGGCGTAACACTTCTCAAACGGCTACGGGACATTTGAAAGAGGCCGTGCGCAAAAGTATGATGGTGAAGTCACTGAGGCATTGACAGGATATTGTTGGAGAAAGGGATAGGTGTGCGCGCGCCTGCATCTGTGAGCTGAGAAAGTGAGGGTGTCAAGGATGCTGGAAAAGCCAAAGTAAGGTAGAAATGGCATGGGAGATTTCAAAATACAGACTGAGGGAAGGATGAATTTGTTGGCCAGTCTAACACTAAAACAGCCTTGCTTGTCTGGCTCTGTCACTCTCTGTCCCATTTAAACAGATCTGGCACTGTTCAATGCTAAATGTGAACTCGGGCCAGCTCACAGGGCAATTACAACATGTTAGAAAAATATACTTTGTTTTTCAGTGTTCTGCTCCTGCTTTTTCCCCTCTCTGGCTGTAATTTTATTGCATTACGGGTAAAGGTTAAGATGGGGACAGTGGTTTTTAATATGGTTTTATTTTTCCTATGCCAACACATTTTTATGACAAGCAAAATGAACCTGAATTGAGCTCAACATAAGTCTATTTACACCAACAGAGGACTGCTGTAAAAACTACCACCAAAGAAACACCCACATATTGGAGAATGAATCCTGATTAAAAATAAAAAAAACACGATTAATACAGCGTTCGAGCAAGACTTTTGCAAGGCCATGAAATTGATATATACACTAAATATCGCATCTAAAGCCTGTTGTCATAGAGGGGCCTAATACTATACAAAGATAATCCATTTACATTACAAAAATTGCCACAGAAATTGCTATAATTTTTCTTGGCAAGCTTTCAGAGCATGTCTGGGTAACTTTTACTGAGTATGTCTTGAGGTAAAGGCAAACATTGCCAAATAACATTCTTGGATGTCTTAGCTGTAGCGGTGTGCCAATTTCTCGAGCTGTTGTCATCCACTGTTTAGACTTGCTTGTGCAAAACAGCCCCCCCCCCAGGATTTAGTTGAGTGCAGTAGCCGTGTTTTCCTCTACGGGGATGGGAAATGCAAGAGTCTGATGAGAAACGAAAGGAACGTATGGGGCTTGTGTTTTGTGAGATCCCTTGCCAAATTTGCCAGCTCAACCGTGGCATGCTACCACAACTCTTCACCTGCATAAACACAAACCCATCCGGTATGTTCTGGCAGCATCATTAATTACTCTTATGACAGTCAAACATAGGTCGTCTGAGTCATATTTCTCCTTTTCTACATCTCGCTCCGTGTGCTCGTGTATAAATTCGCTTGGCTGTCCTGACTTTGCACTGCTGCCCTCATATTCTGAAAACGAATTGTGAAAAGGGAATGCCATGAAAGGGTCCAAGAAAATAAACTAACGACTTGTATTTTCAGGCATTTCCTAATTTTCATCAACTCAGCTAAGACATGCAACCAAAACTTTGGGTCAGCTTCACAACTGTTACATTGAACTTTACCCTGTTGCACAAAGTCCAGTTTAGGAATTTTTTTTTTTTAGATTTCGAATAACAGTAAATTAAGTTCTCAGAAATCGCCTCTTTATGTTTGTCTGCAGGCTGCAATACTAAACGCACTCTGAGAAAGATCTACAGCAGACAAACTAAAACATGGCTAAAAATCACATAAAGGGTGACGGATAGGAAAAAGAGACTTACGCAGACATTCATTGGCCTCACGAGCATTGGCCCTCTGCCAAGGTCGGTCATAGTGAAAGGGCTTGCAGCGGTCACATTCAGGTCCTTCTGTGTTGTGTTTGCAGTCACACACCAGTTTGCCTTCCTTGTCTTTCAGACAGCGTGAGGCATGACCGTTGCACTTACACCTCCCGCCCACCTGGAAGTCTCCCACTGCATAGAAATAAGTTGGCAGTGTTGATGTCACTGCCATGGGGTCATCATCTCTCCCACCACTGTTGCTTCCAGCCCCCAGTACCAACTCCCGGGGCAGCTGGGGCCGGCTAAAGACCACACGGATATCAGTGACGGTGACCCAGTCCTGCAGCACTGGGCTATTGTCAAAGTCTTTACCAGAAGGCCGTCCATCCAGAGTGCTGAAAGCTATAAGCCCTCCAGACAGTGGATAAAGGTCAGTGTGACCATCTGTGCAAAGAGCCTCCTGCTCATTCTGTTTGGTAATGGTTGCTTTGTTGGGCCGGTTGTACATGCGGCGGCACTGTGAGGAGTAGAACTGGTAGGGCATCCATGTTTTGCCATAGTCCATGCTTTTGTATATGGCCAGGGACTCAGGTCGTGGTGAGCAAAACTGCAGGCTGACGTAGGTAATCTCAAATTTTTTGCCCAGCGAAAGGGTGAGAGTCACATTGTATGGAGAGGTGTTCAGATTCTCCGACTGCCAACAAGTGAGGTTGTGGGCCGAGTTGAGGTCAGTGAGGTAGGAAGCCGGGTGGGCACGGCGAGGGTCCGCTGCGTCACAGAGTTGGCACGTGCGTACAGAAGGACGCTCATCACCCCGCTCCACCACACTACAGGAGCGGGAGGGAGGTCGGCCACACACGCTGGACACAATCACCTCCTTGCCGAAGGCAGCATTGATAAATTCAGGGATACACCGACGGGCTGCACCTGCGTCATCATAGCAAGGGTCCGGAGGGGTCTGCTGCCCTGCAAAAGGATTGGCGGCACTGTGGATGAAGGCCGAGCACGCCAGGAGGCACAGGCCCAGCAGGTACCTCCAAGGTTCCCTCATCCTGCTCAAGGGGCCTGTGTTTGAATGTGTGGGCACACTCCTGCAAGGACGAAGCTTTGTGTGTGTGCTCAAGTGTGTAAACTGAGTGTCTGCGTCGCTGGACTGATGTGTCAGTGTGTGACTTTCCCCCCCGTGTGTGTATAATTTGTGAGTCAGTGGAAGAAGACTGTCTGAGCTCAGCGACCCTTCACTTCAGCCTGACCAGAGTCTTTCCTGTAAGAGAGAGAAATAAACACAAAGGTCAATGTCATCAGCATATTTTTACCATAACAGGATAGAAAATGAAAAGTGGCACTGATGTACTGCATAAAAAAACAACGTTGAGCATCTTTAAAACCAAGTTATATTTGCCCTTATAAAGGGAAATTAAATACAAAAATCTTCCTGTACAGCCACAAGGGAATGTTTTCATTGACTGAAAGCCTGTCAAAGGATCAGACAGATGAGAGGCCCAAGAGAAAGAATGTGACCATTTAAAGAGAGACATAAGTGGCTGCAAGTAGCTGCATCCTGAATTTCAATTCCGGCCTCTCATTCACTACTTGAGTCTTACGCTCTACGCTATTCAGGTCAAAACTGGCCAAGCCTTCTGGTCATGCTTGAGCAGCATGGCAGAAGTCACCCCATAATCCCTGGTGGTGCGGCAAAGCAGTGAACCGTGTGTGACCCTGGTCAAAGCACGGCTGCAAGCGCTGGTCCCGGGGAAAAAGGGGGGGTACTATATACGAGGACAAGGCTGTAGTTACTTGCTAATTTTTGAGGAATTTTACAGGAAATCAACCGTTGCACCACTATTGTTACACAGTGCTGACCCTAAAGAAGGCAGCTTTGTATTTAGTCACTAAACCAGAAAATTCCCCAAAAGTGATGGGTATTTGAGGATTAAACTCCACTTTAGAAGAACTGAGTCTATGAAACACTTTTTAGGCCTTTCTGAATCACTGGGTCAAGATCGGTACCTGGATGGCATCATTCATAAGCTCAGAGCTTGATGAGAGGCCGCTTGGTCCCTAAGAGAGAAAGACTGAGGGGCACAGGGAGGAAAAACCCCCGGAGAAAAGAAAATGGACAATAGAAAGAGATGTATATGGCCTGAGGTTTCTTCTTCCTTAATCCCTTTTTTACTTCCCTGGATGCTGGAGCTAGAATAGCCCCATTTCAAAGCTGACAGCGGCGGGGTTGAGAAGGCACCCCAACCCTCTTTGTGAGGCATTTACTAAATTACAATGTATCACACCCACCTCCTCCTACCCTCACACTCTCTTATACTGCAGAATCTCTCTTCATCTTTGTAGAACAAAAGGCTTCCTCTGGGGCGAGCGCCTTTTTTTGTGTAGCATTTCTCAAAAAAAGACCCAAGTGGCTTAGTAAATAGGATGATTCTTCTGTGCTCAAGGACCTGAACACATCCATTCAGTCCATTCTCAAGCATAGTTCAGATGCTTAGGAAAAAGAAATAGCATGATGGAAATTGGCAGCAGTCTCCCTCACACATTATAGCCTGTAACATATGGTGTAATTTTCCCAGCATTTACCATGTCATTTTTTTTTTAAATTTAAGTTTTCATTTTCTGTAGCTAAAATGTGTATGAGCAGGTACAGTAGAGCAACAGATTAACAACTGTCAGTTTTAAAGAAAAGAACAAAAACGTATATTTGGAGTTTTTAAAAAGGAAAGAAGACAAATTATTAAGTGTTGGTTTCAGCATTACATATTCAGTCCATTATTTTCTGCTTTTCAGAATAAATTTTAAGAGTTAAGAGTAAAGAGAAACCTCGTGTTTAGTAATATTTCTTTAGGATTCAATTTAATCATATCTGTTTAAAGACTGATGTTGCACATTGTTGGTAATCCTCTTTATGTTATTTTGTATTTATTTATTTATGTTTAAGCCAGGGCATGACTCCACAAACCTTTGCAGGTCTGAAGCATATGCTTTGAGGGTTGTACTTTCTGAATGATGCAAAGTTCCTCCTTTTGAAAGGTATCTCCACCTGTAAAAAAACAAAACACAAAACAATAACTGAAACCAATCAAAACCTGCACCTCAAAATAATGTGTAATTACAATGTAAGAAGGGGTCCTGTCCTCAAAAATACCCAAAGGTGCTCGTTAATTGAAATAATTCTTGAACTATAATGTGCATCTCCTTTGTTTAAACTTATTCCAAAAGGTACTCATTCCTTAAGAGCACTTACAGCATTTGTCTCTTCTTTAAACATGCCAAATGTTACTCTGTTGTTCTACTGTGCCTACTGGTAAGTATTTATAGATACTTCAAATTAAAAAACCTAAATTCATAAAAATGCAAGAATAAATCTTGGGACATGACACCATTAGTTGCAGAATGCAATACAAAGTGCTACAGCAGGAATTTTTAAGTACATGAGTTGGATAAGTGCATCCTACCACATCTGAGCTCTGAAGCAGACACTCAGAAACAGAGAGAATTTAAAGACCTCGGCCTAATAATAAAAAAACTAAATATTTCCTACATGCAGAATGGGTTGCCGTAATCGGTTTGGAATAAGAGGTCTCGCCAGGACAGATAAGGACACAGATCAATTGCACGTGTCTGCGGTCAGGAAGGTTAAACTGGTTGTGCAGACGGGAGTTCATCAACCAAAAGCACTCTATCAAAAGACTGGCCGTGGTAAAGCTGGTGGGCTTGACACCCAGTGGGGAGGGCACAGAGAGACCGATAGAATTAGCAGCTCATTAGCATCCAGGCCGCGTTTCCATCAGCAGCATGCTCATCCGGGAAAATAAAGTGCTGGGTCTGTGGAGGAGAGAGGAAATAAGGGTGGAAAAGACAGGGAAAAGGTATAGAAATGATGATAGGACTGAAGATTTTATGGACAAAAAAACAAAACAAAAAACAGAAGAATTGTCAGACAAGAGACAAGCATGCATAAGACAAAAAAAAGCATTTTGGTAGGTAAGAAAGAACAGGGGCACGAGAAGGAGAGAAACAGTGAGGGGCACGACAGTGATAAAGCAGAAATGACTGGAGGGAGGGCAAGCAAGGACAGAGATGAATGGGAGCAGTAGGAGAAAGAGGGAAAGTGACAGAGATGGAGGGAGGGAGCTGAGGGAAGGACATAAAAAATGATAGAGGGAGCAATGGAGGGAGAAACAGAGGGGAGACAGATTAAGGTAGAGGACTGCACGGGTCTATGTCTGGACTTTGGATGACTAAATATGGTGCGGCCCGTGTGCTGTTGGGCCTGCTGGGAGACTCTTCCAGGGTCTGGTGCTGTCAGGCGTGTCTGGCAGATGAGTGTGTAGGTTAAACAGAGAGAGTACAGTGACACGGCTGTTTAATTCCACTCAGTCCGCCCTCAGAAATAGATGCCAGCGCGAACAATCCTGAGACAATCAGAAACAACACTGTGGCAAAAAAATAAAAATCTGGTCTTTATTAAACAACAAAGACTTATATCTCTTCCACTAAAAATCAGCCTCTCAGTATCTGTAAGCTCTGCTATGATGTCAGCACTGAAGTGTAGCAGGTTGACCTTTTAAATACTAAAAATGTGTTTCAGCAAAATGTTGTCCGCTTTCAGCTTCGACAGTGTGTTTAACAAGCCACAACTTCCCGTCAGCGGGAAAGATTTAGTCTCTCATTAAATGTGGTTATAGTAGCAACAGCTGCAGGCCAGTGTCTCTGTCTTTCTGATTAAGACAATGAATCCCACACAGAAATGTTGGGTTAGTGAGCTGAAGCTTTTTGAAAAGAAGCTTTACTTACATTGTTCTTGTAAAGAAAAATTCTTATTGTTGTGCGGAGGAAAAAAAAAATAAAATCATGCAATATTTTTACAGCCTCATTCTTGCCAAGACTTAAATGAGAAGAAAAAAAGAAGGAAAAAAAAAGGAAACCGGCTCTGTGTAAGTGTTATAATCTGGCTGCTACATCCCTAAAGGTCACTAAATGCATACCCCCATCATTTAAGTTAGAGAATAAAAAAAATTTAAAAAAAAACAGTTCCCGTTATCAGTTAAATAGCTGCTTGGAGTGCGATGACAAATGCAAACTGCATATTAGGCAAATTTTGTGGTTTAATGGCAATGAAAATGCCAAATGTGCCAACATGCTATAATCCCTAAATTCTAGGCTGTGCTAAATTATATTCTCATTAGTAATATGGCCTCATTTGTAAATGAAAGAATGAAAATAATATGGGGTTTTCAGAGTGAAAGCCCCCCCGATATAACATGCTGTTCCTCGCTACAAAGATTACTCAGGCCATTTGGCAGTCGGAACAGATTCAGTGGTTTAAAAATCAACCAGTGAGAACCCAATTAGGGAAGGTTGATGATGAGGGGCAGCAGGAAAGGAAATTAGATTAAAGAGATGTGGGTGAGGAACAGAGGGAGCAGAAATTCAGGAAGACGGTGAGAAAGAGCGAAAGAGAAGAACGGGAAGATGACAGGGTGGTCTGGTGGTTTCAGCAGAGACATTCCAGGGAACGTTTTTTCAGCTTCTCGCTGTCACCAGGAGATCATCCCATGTTGAGTTGTCTCTCTTTCAAGCGTGGGCGCCTCTGTCAGAGTTCACAGATTAGGAAAACAGAAGTTGCTGAGAGGCTTTATTTGGCTTGGGTGAAGAAGAGGGCGCCAGGGGAGGTGAGGATAGGACAGGGACCAGCTGAGCCACTTTGTATCCCAAGTGGGAGCCGTTCCTGCTGTTCTAGAGGGACGGTGCGGTGGCCACACTGAAACTGGGAGTGAATGGAGGCCTTCTGCAGTGACTGTCTCAGATGACAGCAAGCTGAGGTCCAAATTGGTACCCTGCTATCCCTCCAGCCTGCTGCATAGTAATCCCTAATGGGGTTATTGCTGGCTGCCCAGAATCATGATGGGATTTTTAATAGGCTAACAACAGGGCCACCTCCATTCACACTATCCTCATGGAAAGATACACTGTATGAAAATTATAAAGCTGAATAAGAAAGCAACAAGGTCAGGAATCCCCAACTCTACTCTAATCATCTATTTATCAATTACTAGTTTTCTCCTTAAGGTATCAAAGTGTTTTTTTATTTAAAAAAAGTACAAAGAAATGCCAGTCACAAGTTTCCAGCATGCACACTCATTTGTTTCATTTTACCTTTTGTACCACACCTATAAATAACCAATTGATGCCATTTATGCAAGAATAAAGTAAATTCCTATATTTGGGAAAGTGAAGCCAGCCATAAATGACAGCTACATTTGTTTGATCAACTAGCAGACAAGTTACTAGTCACGAATCACATCCCTGTCCCTTCTGCATCCTTGTGCACACGCAAACACCCACATCTGAAAAGTCAATAAACCTGTCCGGACCAATCAACGTGACTGACAGGTCTCGGGTAACAGGGGTCAGATATTAGCAGCCAGAATCCCACTTAATGACGTCCATCTCCATCGCTGTGAAGATCCTACCATTTGTGTGAGGGCGTGTGTGTGTGGCGGACATGTGGGTGAAGGAAAGTCTGAGTATCTCACTGGCATTCATTAGGGACTGAAGAGGAGGGGGAGAGGAGCAGGGAGGGTAGAGGAAAGGGGGGTAAACTCTCGTGGCTAAGGGCGTCATTAGTACAGGGATCACTAACAAATTTTTAAAGACTGCTTATGCCTCCTTGGAGGGTGTGTGTGTGTGTGTGTGTGTGTGTGTGTGTGTGTGTGTGTGTGTGTGCGTGTGTGTATAATGTGACAAATTCTCCAGTTCCAACATTCAAAACTGTTCATCATTTTGCTGTTACATCAAACTTCTATAGCTGAACTAGAACCCATGAAATAGCAGTGGCTGTTTCTGGGATAACAGAAAGTGGTTTGAAAGTGTCTGTGTGGTTTGAGACACAGCGGGCAGATCCACAGAGTATCATAAAACATCTAGGTGAAAAATATTTTCTACCTTTCTATCTGACAGAAAGAGACACTGCAGGGAGAAACACTGAACGCCCAGCAGAGGAATGCAGCGGCTTCTTTGGCCCAGCCCACACCACTGGCCCCGAGTCTGACAGCAGTTCTTTAAATCAACAGAACCTGATCCAGAACCAAACAGGAGGAGAGAGGACAGACAGACAAGTTAAGACAACTCTCACAGACTCTGGATTGGAAGTTGTGCTGAGCTGTTGATCTTTGTATTTAGTACAAAAGCGGAAGAAAATTGCTGATAGGACACCTTGTGGTATAATATATATATATATATATATATTTTTTTTCCCCCTCCGTTAAAGAAGGGTTCAGTGAGGTGAGCATGCTTTCGGTGAGAAAATTAGAAGTGTAAGGGAGTGGAGAGGACATGAGCAGGCAGAAAGTTTGAGGCATTACTCATGAATTTGCGCGGGATTAAACGGGGTTAAACTGGAGAACAGAAACATGCAAATATAGAGAAACAAACACAGAAGACCTTTGGTTTTAGGTTTTTTCCCCCTACTTAGAGTCTGAAGAGTAACAAAAAAATAAACAAAGAATTATGAGGTATTAAGATCCTTGCTTTTTCAGTTTTCCCCCTTTTAAACATCTAGTCATTGACCAAAAACCAAAACACCTGTGGTAAATTATCAAATTTTAAAACCAAAGCAATAAAGGTTTACCTTAAATAACACTACAAAATAAAGTATCTGGGTGTCCAATTGTATAATTGTACCCAAATAAAACAAATCCCACTAAACAATAAGCAGCTCAGAATCCACTTGATTTGAGTCACAGGATCTCACGACAACACATAATTATTCTGGGATATCTCTAAACATGACTAAAAGCCATGCTGCATTATAGGATACTGACATATTTCCTTAAAAAAATAAAAGCAAGATTCTAAAAACAACCACAAAGCTTCCACAAGGAAAACATTTTCTCTTGGATTTGTAACTGACAGGGTAATTGAGTTGAGAGTGAAAGGCCCAGAGTCCAAAAATTTATAGCCACCTATGTCCTGCTGTGATCCGTTTTCAAACATAAATATTTCCCCTACATGTGCTGTCAAGATGCACTTGAGAGGGATGATATTCTCAATCCTGCGATGGAAGGCACAGAAACAAATTCCTTTAACACTGGATGAAAGCTGTCAAGTAGCAGGGGGTTATAGAGATGATAAAGACGTGCAAGAAATGCTGAACTTCCCAAAGTGGAGTGTTTTCAGTATGCGGTTGGACCGAGGGCCGCCCTATCTAACATTTCCCATGGACATAAGCACAACCCAGACCGCAGCTTGAGAGGCAGGTGAGCTGTTCCTGGGCATGAGAGGAAGTAACTCGTTCAGAGGCATGGAAGGATTTAAGGAGAAGTGAGGTGAATGCTCCTTTAAAACCCTTTGAAGGTTGGCTGTGGTAGGCAGAGCCGCGGTTTTCCCAAAAAGCCCCCCCTAACAGGAAAAACAGTCTCTCTCTTGCTCTCTCTCTTTTTTTCCATTGCATAAGAGCAACATCTACCCGGCAGTCGAAAGCACGGACCTACTTGAAGTGGGGGGTGGGCAGCAAATCATTTTATTAAGTGCTTGAAATACTCAGAAGGTTGCGTTCATTCACTCCTTGACCGACAAAAGTCATATTTACAAGACACTTCATCGAATGCCAAAGCTTGTGACTCAGACAAGTCTGCTTCGCCTCTTCCTCTCCATCTCGATCGTGGTTCAGTCTCCCTCGAGGCCAATGTTACTACACCCAGGGTGATTTTTTTTTTGCCTGAAGGTCAGAGGTCAGAGTGTAAAGGCCCTAACACTTTTCAATCACTATAGATGTGTCTGTGTGTATCCAAGTCAGATAAGAATACTGATAGGTAATAAGTGGGGCCAGACACACACATGTGGACCTCACACGCGCACACACACATCGCTGCATCTGGATGAAATCTGTAGCTAGCAAATGCAGGCCTAGCATGGTGCAGGAAGTGGTGGGATAAAATGTGAATCTCTGCCTCTGGGTCCTCTTCCCACAGTGAGATACAGCTTGGATATCACCCTGATGAATGGCAGGTATTTTAACAGAGAAAGTAAGCAAGTACAAACACCTAATTTGTCACTCAGAGAGATATCACACAGTCAATTAAGTCAGCAGTAAGATAGCATTTCAACTTCATTCTCACCTCTGAAGGGGAGACAGATGCTGCCTGAGTGAGTGCATATAATGTGGGTACTCCATCACGCCACATTCAGCTCAACAGCTGCATATAAATGGAAATGGTTGAGAGTGAAATATATAAATTCTACACGGTATAAAAGAAACTCAAATTCTTGCATTTTCTGTTTTATCCTTGTAGGTATCAGAGTCTGATATGGTAGCTCTTGACAAGCAGCTGTATTGTGAGGTCAGTGATAGCTTCTCCTGCAGGCTCGTGGTTGAGCTTACCTTACTTATTAATCAGCCTGCACTATTTATTCAAATGGCAAATGCTTGACTCAGGCAAGCGGGATGATGTTACACGCAGCAAAAACAGAGCTGTACATCGGCCTGGGAGATATAGCGTTACTTTCCCTCATCAAACTGCTGAAGCCACAGAAGGAAAAATATAGTGCAAGTGTTGATTTTACTCGTTCAGGTGGATGGAGCCAAGATCCAGAGGAATCCTGCTTTTCAAAGCAGCAGAAAACAATCTGCTTGTGTTACTGCAGCTTTAGCCATCTCCATCCAGCTGCCTTTCTCTGGGTTTCACGAACACCACATACAAAGTGCATGCACCCGCACCTTCAGGAGTTAATAAAATCTGTACTATGTTGCTTTGGATTAGCTTCCACATCATGTGCCTTCAGCTGCTCCTGGCTCTACCTCCCTCACTCTGTCACTGATGGAAGTAGGGTGTGATGCAATTAAATAATGATGATTAATTTGTGAAAACAGGGAAGCAGTGGCTGCGCTCCAGATGAACAGCCCTTCACTTCAGACATATTCAACTCCCTTACTTTCTTCTGGCTTCAGCTTGACATTTCACATTCTTTCTGACCTTGGCGAGCAGTGAGGTTTCAGAGGCCCTCTTCATGTACTGATTCCAGTCATTTGCGGTGAGAGTGAGAAGTAGGTCAAGTGGCTGACACTGTTTCAGTGTGCAATAGGGGCATACTCTAAGTCTATTGAAGCAGTTAAGATAAGCCATCAGAATGGGACTCTTTCGCTTCCAGGCTTGTAGCTGCTTGAGAGCAGAGGGTAGATGAGCTCGGGGAGGTTGAAGCTCATAAGTGTTGTCAGGGTTATCGTTTCCTGTCACAATGACAGGAAATGGAGTTCGGTGCAAAAAAAAAAAATCTATTTTAGCATCATCAGTTGAAATTCAGAGTTTTGAGAGATTGTCCTGGCTTTTAATAACGAAGGGAAGTGATTTTTCCCAAATGGGACATTTTATCTCGTTAAAAACCTGTTTTGGTTTTTTTTATTATACAAATGTTTTTTTTTCAAGATGCACGTGGTGGCTCAAATCGAAAGGGGGGGGGGTATTAGGAGCGGCCAATGCACTGAGTGCGCGCAGTGCCGACTAGAACCTGGAAGCTGTTGCATGCAAGCTGGCTATGTAGAGCTCACCTCTTGCACCTCGCGTTAAGTCGTCGGCACGGGCTGATATTGTCGTTTTGGCGGCGACACGTGGGCCAGGTGTAAACCGACGAGGCTGACACCTGTTTGTGATGTCCGCCTCTCTGATCCAGCGCGTCCCGGTGATTCAGCAACCCAAAACTTACAGTCCCACGACCTCAGTCTGTAATGCGGTAATAACAGTCATTGCCTTCATTTAAAACAAATAGCAGGTCTGGACAGCCCGTCACAGCAAGTGCAGTGAGTCACTTATTAGGAAAATAAGTGGTGCGTAAAATTGAGATCTGCTCTCCGCAAAGACACGGACACGCTGGGTGTGTAGCAAATAGGCACAGTGAGTCCCAAATTATAAACTTACCCCTGTGTCAAGTCGTCAGTGTCGCTGATTTTGTACTTTAAAAGACGTCCCTTGAGAGAGATCCAACTTAGCATCAAGGTTCCTGTTCCGTCGCAAACTGTCCTCTCCAAACGAAAAAGTGACGCGTACTTTCTCACATTCGTCTCCTTAAAATGCTTAAAGGACAAATGAAACGCGGCACAGACATGAGTGGGTAAGATACCGGGAGGAGATGGACCACTGAACCCATCCCCGTCCAAAGCTCAGAGCGACTGAAAACTGTCCAGTACATCCATATGTAAAGCGAGCGCCGGTTAGGCTACTCCCCATTAAAATCAAACCCAGATTTTCCCAAACCAAGTGTGTAAGAGAGCGAGAGCGCGCCCGAGCGACTGAGAAAGAGAGAGAGAGAGAGGAGAGGGAGAGAGAGAGCGAGAGAGAGAAAGAGAGAGAGAGAGAGACCTCTGCATATCCAATAGCACAGTATTTGGACAACTCACGTTTCGTTTTACCTGTAATTTGAAGATGCGTCTAATTAATCAAAAATAAATATGCGGGAACAAAAATACTTCTGACTAAAGCCCCCCCCCCCTTACAACAAATACCTCCGCAGCTTTGCGGACTGATTGTTACTCTGCTGCCTGCTCTAAACGCTCCATGGCTCGCTGTGTTCACAGGCAGCCATATGGAGGTCGTAATGAGCACACAACGTTGAACCTGTTGAAACCAAGTAGGGGTTAGCGGGGCTCCAGGGCCCAAAGAAACAAGAGGCAGATGCAGAATGTTATGACTTATTAATCCCAATAACAGTTCAGCACACACTGGATTTATTAGCGTTCGCCGACTTGTCAAGACACGGACATGTTTTGGGTTTATTATTATTATTCATAATAGTGGCATCGAATTAAATACATCAGGATACTCGGAGGATTGCCTATTGTGAGCTTGTTCAGAAAGAGGTTCGTTCTAGCAGAGAAAATGTGGCCCTGCGCCCTCGGCTATGACAGCATCACATTAACTCATTAACTGCCTTCATATGACTTTAAAGAGCATGTGGTTTGTCGTGATGAGTGCTGGCAATTTTATATAGCCTGTCTGGGGAGTGTGTGCCTAAAGCCGCACTGGAAAAGCAACTAGATTTCAGGGATTTAAGAATTAAAACAGGTATCTCAGATGTAGTTAATAGCAATTACCACTGACGTTTATCGCAAAACAGGCAAATAAAATATGTGGCGACTTCTGACCAGAATTCATTTTGCATAAGCTTAGAGGATAACACATTACACGTGTAAAACCAGACCAGCAGAACCGCGAGGACGGCTGCAATTCACTTTATAATTCCCGGTAATTTATAGGCGACAGCTCGCGTGTTGCTCTCCATGTTATTGCAGGTGCAGCCTGCTTACCGGTGGGTCATTAGCATCGCGGCCGATCAAATCCCGAAAACCTCCTGGCCCGCTGTAAGCTGATCAACATTCCTCCTGCAGGCTATTTACTGTACCATCCTCTGGGGGGAACAGCTTGGCCCGTCCCGGTCCGAAACCGCGCTGCCTTCATCCAGTAATTCATCTCAAACAAAGACCGTTCAAAGCCGCGGATAATTAAAATTAATAGGCATTAACCCCAACCCCGTGCGTGTGACTGCGTGCGCGCGCGTAACGCCCACGGAGCACACCTGCAGCCAATACTAATTAACAATATCAATGAACCCAATGGGATGGGGGAAAAAATGGAAATTATCAATATCCGTTAATGGATTTAAACACAAAGGGGAAAACGGCTTCATCAAAAAACTAGGCTAAAATTAATGAAATCTTGATTAAACTAAGTGACACGCAAGGGCAAGGATACAGAGGAGCTGTGCAGTGGAGACAGAATATCGAGATTTTTCGATTTGTTTTCATTCCGAAAACTTAACACAGCCAAAGGCTTACCTTACTCCTTCTCTTCAGTGATCAATACTTTATTTATTTATTTATAGAAGAACAATTTAGTCAATTCTTCATTTCAGGTCGTTTGTCTCCACGCCTCCCCCCCCCGATATTCTTTGCCTGGTTAAGCTCCTAAATAAGTCTTTAAGAGTTAAGATTTGAAATTTCTGATCTATTTTTCTTTTAAGTCTTCTTTATAAAATTAAACACAATTTATAAACACGAACCGTCTAAAACTGCAGCTGGACTGTCGATACAGACACTTTCCAATGTTTTTCAATTAAAATAGTTGAGTTTACTGTTTTTGAGAAAGTAGGGCAGCAAATGGAGAAGCTGAAACAGACACAGAAGGCCTTCATCAATTCACCCAACAAACTGTCAGAAATACAAAATCCTGAAACTCTTTAGTTCGTGAAAAGGAAAACAAACTGCAGGATTCTGCTTCTGTTTACACGGGGACAGTACAGTCCATGTTCACGCATTTTATTTTACAGAGGGACAAATTTGGCGCATTCCTGTGAAATAAAGGAGCTCCACCAACCGGCCAGTAATCTAGGTAGATTATCTCTCCAGTTACAAGTGGGAGAGGCTGGACTGCGTTAAAGACAGAATGAAAGAAAACAAGACTAACAGGCAACACACTCACTTGCTGTCAGATGGGATTCAAGCGGGGAGCTCTCCTCGGTCCTTTAGTTGTTGCACTTGGATCAGTCTGCTGATTGCGTCTGCAAAACAACCCCCGTCTGTCTGTTCCAAGCCCGGGGCTCTCAGCGCTAGGTTCCCTGCGGCGGACACCCTGGAGAAAATGTCAGCCTCCGACTGTTTCCTCGCTTCATTTTTTGGCACCCCAGTTGTCGGGCGCAAGGAGAGATGCTTACCTTGTCCAGAGGGGGAACCCCCCTAACTTGGTTTTCAGTGGGGACAGGCCTCCCTCTTGTGGCGAATATCATTTAATACCCAGACTACTAACCTGAACCTCACTTTTTTAAAAATCTGGCACAGGCCTCAAAGTGCATAAACGCACCTCACACTTAGGTGGCGCTATAGTGCTGAAGGCTCAAATTTCCAAGCTTCACAACATTTTTTTTTAGAAACTGGTTTATATCTCAGCAATTATATTTTGTACTGAGACAAAACTTGGTGCATTTACAGTAAGTAAAAATGCATTTTCATTATGCAACATGACTGGGTCAGTTGGCATGGCCACCATGCCCCGGTGAACCGTTTGCTCTCATCATTCCTTGCAGCTGTTATTTTTCATAAAAGGTTGACTTTATAAAAAAAGACAAGATTAAGTCATGTTGTCTAGACTGCATAAGTAATAATATAGTCAGTGCAGACATTTAGGAAGACCTCAGAGAAGATTCGTGGATAGTAGTGAAAGAGGACATGCAGTGGGCTGGTGTGAAAGAAGAGGAAGCTGGGGATTGGGTGAGATGGTGGCAGATGATTCGCTGTGGCGATCCTTAAAGGGAGCAGTTGAAAGAAGAAAGAGACATTTATACTTTAGCATGAAAAACAACAACAACTGTAAAATAAAAACTGTTTTATGTAGTTGCCCAAGTAAACATTATATATAAACCAGCATGCAGTACTGACAGGCCCCCAAATGAGGAACATATTCATTACCATTATCAATGTTTTTGTTTGACTGATCAAACACCAGTTTGAGTGAACTTAATTGTTGACACAATTTTTTTTAGTCTTTTTTTTTTTTTTTACAGTATGTAGTTTGAAAGCAGATGTCATGAGCTCAGAGGAATGCTCTATGCTCATACTGTAATAAGTTCTGAGTCACAAGTTAGGCCCCATAAAGTTTTATAGTCCTGTTGAATACTCACAAGGACCATCATTTACAAAAATGAACATCATATTGTATTCAATAATACTTTAAATAATGATATAGGACATAACCTCATCAGCCAAGTGTTTAATGAGGACCTGAGGAACTGGCTGCTGCTGGCCCGTAGAAAGAAAGTAGGTGTAAGACACTTCTGCAAAGACTTCACACTCACAAACCTGGAAGCTGCATCCCTCCTTCATGTGCAGCCCATGACTACACACCATCCATTTGTAATGGTGGACTCACTGCTGGTTTGAAGAAAACATAATTGGTATACTTTTTTAAGATATAGAACTTACTGAGTTATCGCTAACCCACTGGTATCTGTAAAACCAACAGACTGTATTTAAAAGATGGACAAAGGCGCTGCGACGCTACCCACTGGATTGTGGACTGTCATTCTGAAGCCTTCAGTGGGCGTTATCATCTTTTTTTGTTTGATTATTTTTTAACAAGCTGTTAAAAGATGTGATCATATCTGGACAAGAGAGAACAACTTGCAGTCAGTTGTTGTCTTCAAAAAGACTTTGGTGCATGAAGACAGATAAAAGAGGGATCAGATGGAATCAGTCTGCTACCAGTTTTGCAATTGAATGAGACCAATCTGGCAATTACATCCAAAATATTTGTGATAATGCAGCAATTAGCTGTGATAAATCAGCAAAAAAATCTGTTGCCGTCTACATACACACAAATTCACATGAACCTCACAGATCTGAAACAGAAGTTCAGATATATGAATACTAACATAGTTGCTGCAGAATGGCGATTTAACATCAAAATGGCAATTTACAAATATACAACCAGAACACAACCAGTTGGCATCCAGTTGAGTTGAGTCCTTTACTGCAAAGAGATGCATTGCAGACAAGTTGCACTCATGCAATCTGTCTGCATTTATTAATTAGATGGCAATTATTTGCAAACTTTTGCAGATCTGTCTGAAAGCAATTGCAGTCAGTCTGAGTCAGACTGCAATTGTTGGGAGACAGGCTGCTGCCCAGCAGGCACCTTGTGCAAATTAACAGTGGTCGCCATAACTATTTACTATTGATCATCAAATACGGAAAAAAAATTAAATGCAATCACTGGACAACCACCAATTTTTCCAGTTGCAAGGCAGTTAATGGCTTGTTTTGACTGTGGAGTAACTGAGCCATTAGTGAAACATAACAGTGAACAAGACAACATAGCACCCAAGTTTTACTCAAAGCCTTAATAGAGTTTAAACAGGTGGGTGAATTAAAAACATGTTTATATCTGATGCGAAGCTGGGAATTTTAGCATGTGGGTGTCTGTGTGGATAGAATTACTTTTGAAGCCAGTGTCAAGTGGACATTTGAGAAACAGTGTTTTAGCTTCGTTTTTCAGCCCTAGAGGTTGCTGCTTGGTTGAGTTTTCAGTCTCTCAGGAAGTGTTGGCTCACATTTGTCTATATAACCTTTAAATACTTAAATTATTAAGAGTAATTGGCTCATGTGGAAGTGAATGGAGCAGAACCTTAAACATATTATGCCCTTATCTAGACTTCCAGCAATCTCAACTGCTGTTACACAATAATGTGGACCAATTAGGGTCAGAAATAAAAAAAATAAACAACTTGAGCCCCTTTAAGCACACCCCCAATTATAACAACAGCCACCTGGGGGAACCCCATGTGTTTACTTTCCCTCTGCCACCTCAACTTAAGTCAAGACGGCAGCTTGGTATCGTGGTACACATCTTCTTGCACACTTGCTCAGGGCTCAGCTGCCACTTCACTTCAAAGTCCAAAGACCTGAGTGGGAACAGAAGCGATATTAATGGATATAATATCATTGTGCCCTTGTCCATTGTGTGTGTGTGTGCATGTGTGCAGGCCCTCTCTCCCCATGTGACACATATTGCTTGGGGTGTGAGGTATCAACATGTCAACATTAAGGAAAGAGAGCTATCAATAGCTCTTCTACCAGTATTTTGTCCCATCCATCATTTTGACATTGTGCCGCTGAAGGTGGCCTCTTCCCGAGCTCACACTGATGACTCAACTACAGAGTTTTTAAATGAGGATACCTTGAGGCCGCAGCTAGGAATCTGCAGTAACCCAATCTGCACTGCTGAAGACTCAAAAATGTGTGCTTTGTGGGGGGATGCTGTTGACTCGATGTGGGATTTCTTAGGGGTTAGTTGCTTACATTTGACAGGAGTGACTGTCCGGATGACGGTGGGAAATTGGCTTTCCTACTTGGTATGTAATGCATGTGTGATTAACCCCACAGAGAAAAGCTATGACTTGGAAGTAGGCGGTGTGTGTTTTTACATAGATGTATGCATGTCTGTGCATTAAGGAGGTGGTTCAGGTGCCTCTCTGGTGGTATTTAGACCCTTCATTTGTGTGGAATCCAGCATCATTATCCCAAAGTGTTGCCAGCTGGAAGCGCTTGGGAGTTCCCATTTGAACTCTATGTGTGTTCTGAAGATGTAGAGTGACTGAAAGAGTCTAAACTCTCTAATGAAACTTGTGTTCTGGTTTTCATTCCACCCTGATATTCATGAGCAGCAGAATCTGGCACTGTCTTGATGATTAGCTAATAAATTGTACAGCTACAACGATGCCACCCAAGGCTACAGAGACGCTTTCTCAATTACCTGTAATCCAGTGAGCTGGAAGTGGATGATGGTAACGGTTCAAGTCAAACATATGATAGTAAATAATGGCCGAACAAATCTGCAATCAATTCCAGGAACTTTTAAGTGTTTCAGTATTTCCCCTTGCGTGTCTAAGTTATTCAACTTACGTGAGTTATTGCAGTTTTTGATTGATGCCCAATCATCCAGTTGATGCACCTACAGCTGCAAAGCGTAAAGACACTAAACCAGACTTGGAAAAGTATCCTGTTTAATGTGCTGGCATCCAGAATTATCAGAGAACCAAGGTTCCATTTATTCACCTTGCGGCTGATGAAATAGCCTATGATTTTAGCCACGCTAGCAGAATACTGTAGTCACTGCTGGACCATCAGTCAGTCCACTTCTAAATTTGAACTTAACCTGCAAAATCACATTTTTGGTTTTTGATATCCATGGTGGCCCATTTGCTGAAATTCAAGGTCATGCGGCTTTTCTTGAAGTACCACCGTGAAATTGTCATTCTTTTCTTTTAGGAAAATTTCTCAAAAACTGTTGGGTGTCATAAACTCTGGTATAAAGCTGGGTTTGTGGACAACCTCTGTGAAAACCGGAAGGCTTCACATTATTTTTTTTTTCTTTATGACATGCCTTGCTTGTGCCAGTTGGCAAATATTAGCATGGTAAACTGCTGCTTGATAGGAGCCATGACTAGCATTATACCCACCTAACATAAGAACGCTACAATGTTAGAATTTGAATGTGTTCAGCTGAAAGCACTGATGCTACTTTTAGTTTACATGCATGGTACTATACATACAAACCAGTCTGAATGACCCTGAGAATAGGGTCATTTAGATATTTGTTAATGCTTAACCATAGTGTATAACCTGATTATTACAATCCCATGTGATCCGTGACGATTACCATCACGTTAACAACCCCTAAAAACGACTTCACTTCAATGCAACTATGTGAACATAACAGTAATGCAGACTTTAAGCTTGTAAAACAGTACAAGGTCAGTTTCTTAACTGCTTATCACAGATAACCACAGTGTGGTCACAGTTTTACAAGCATATTATACTGCACACACTTTATTAGAAGAGAGAGCCCCACGGTTCCCCACTAGATGACAGTGTTGGTCTAGCTTGGCATGTTTCTCCACCTGTTACATTGTTTGCTGAGCAGGTCGAAATAGGTGACCGCTGACCATGGCCACATCCATAACCAGCAAAAACAGTTAATATTACCAGCAGGCCTGCATCGAAAAGCTGCCAGCCTGATCCCAGGTGTTCTGTAGCTGCTGGGATAAAAGGCTTCTGTGCATTGATTTCAGGCTCACCTGTAGCTCTTTGTCATCAGTTTGGCACTCTGCATGTATAAAGCCTAGAAAATAAAAGATAATTGTCTGGGGTGTAAATGGAAGCTTGCATTTGAATCGTGGAATACTGAAAAAAATAATAGTAAATAGCTCCAGGAGGTTCTGTATATTAATATTGTCTGAATCAATCATCTTAAACTAAGTCTTCATTCGATGTGGGGTTGATATTTCCTGCACGGCTCAAGCCTCAAGTGTCCACGGAGAAAAGGTATTCTTTGTAAGGCTCAGTGGTCAGCTTTCCGCAGTCATTTCCGTTCACAAAAGGGGTATTTACCTTCAATATGGTTTGCATAAGCTTTGAGGAGGCTCAGGGTGGGTCAGTAATTACAATGCAATTTAAAACCAGCCCTCCCATTACCAAAACGATGTTTCTTCTCACCAGTCGAGTAATATTAAAGGGCAGAATGGGTGTTATGCCACATGCCTTTCTGAGGGAATCTTTAAAATCTTTGCTATGGAAAGAAAATAAAAACTTACTGTTTTGTTGTTTTGTGAAATCATTACAAACAATAAAATGTTGCTTAACTTCACTCAGTGAGCGCCTGTGAGTGAGAGACTCATTTCTCTTAAGTGAAACATACCACACAATTGTCCAGCCAATTACCAGAGTATTACATTGTCCTGTTCATTGTGGTCTCTTTCAGTGTAACTCGAACCATTCCTAAATGCGACTAAATGCCCTCTGATTCAAACAAGTTCGTAGCAGTGTTCCCATGGGGTCAGCCCTTGTGCACTTTGTGCTGAAAAGCATCCTATTTGGCTCTCCCTTTACATTCTGATCCTATTGAAAAGTGCATGCAGACAGAATTGTGTGCGCGCACACACGCGCGTGCGCACACACACACACACACACACACTCACACAAATCTTTCCTCTTTGAGTCTAAACCACTATAGCCATATATGTCCATTCCCTAATTGGTGGTTCTTCTTTCAAAGGAGTGATTATGTGTGTATGTGTTTAGTGGCGTCCTCTCTTTGGAAGGCGCCTCGATTCAGTCCATCTCCAACGCCAGAGGGGACAAAAGAGGCACCCGTTCCTCCTCTCAGGGCAAGGGGCCATTGACACCAATAAATCCCCCCTTCCACTTCCTCCCTGGTGTGTTGGGGTTATGTCAGGAATGTCCCAGGTCCTATTGTCCCCTGATGCTCTGTTTTTGGTAACCCATCACCAGGCATTCTCTTCTGCTCACAGTGCCACCTCCCTCCCCCTGACAGAACAACAACACACATACACGTCCACACCCTTTGGGATCTGTGTCCCTTGGTCTCTAACTCTGAATAGACCATCTCAGCTGAATACGACAGACAGACAGACAGGCGTCAGGACATCAGATTCAGCAGCCCAAGTCTTGCATAGTTGCCCAGTGGGGAAAAGAGAGCCAGTGATTTATTTTCACCTGTTTGGTTGCCTCAAGCTCTTTGTCTAATGAAAGGAAGAAAATAAAACAATAGCCCCAGTGTTTTAAAATCTACTCCTAATACCTATTCTATACACTACCTCCTTCATTACTTCTTTCACCCCTTTTATGTTAAGGACTCATTAATTTGATATTCCTATATTACATCCAAATAGAGAAATTCAGCATGAATGATGAGATTGTTACCTGGGGTTTCAAGATTCAAGATCATTTAATTACCTGCTTATGTAGGCCCCCATATTACTGTGCAATAAAAAATCTAAAACTATGAAAGAAAGAAAAAATAATTTAGTCATTAAACAAGGCTGTTTTCATAGTAAAGGATGGAGGATGACTTCAGAAATCTTACACCCTGAGAAAAGAAACTGCATCTTGGTCTGGTGGTATGCTGATGGATCCTTCTGTATCATTTGCCAGACAGGAGCTGTGGCTGAGATGGATGTTGTCATTTAGTATCCTTTTGGCTCGGCACAGACACCTCTTTTCACTGATGCTCAGCAGATGATAGCAGTGATCTTTGGGGCAGATTTAATCGTCCGCTGAAAAGGTCTCCCTGTACCAGTTTGTTTCCAGTTAGGATGCTTTAAAGTATTAAAACACACACGCGCCTGAACTTGAACACACTGCTACAAAGCTGCTCTACATCAAGCCCTTCGGACGTGACCATTTCATTCACTGATTAAGGCAGTTCAAGGCTTACTGTGGTCAATGCATAACATTAAAGAGCCTTTTTCTGACTGCTTATGTGGTAACTGTTATGAAGAACCTAATCAGAAATACTCATACTTTTTCCCATGTGTGTATGATTGTGTTTTTCTTAACACAATACCATTTTTAATTATGAAGAACAAACAAACAAACAGAAAAGAACAACAAATGGTAAAAGATTGAAGTTGTCTTATTAAATTAAACACTGAACATAGTGGAGTGGCACCGGTACAGTGGGCTCACTGCAAGAAGGTGAATGGTTGTTTGTTTTTTTTTGTGTTAGCCCTGTGATGAACTGTCGGGGGAGTTCCCCGGCTCTCGTCCAGTGTTGGGGTGGTTAAGAAAATGAATGAACTGATGTCTGACTGTATGATTACCCCTGTCTCCTCTTGTTGTAGCTTGTTTACCTTTAAAACCCATGAATGTACTTAATCATTATTACTGATAGGTTCTCCATCTCTCGACCAGGAAGGAGTCAAATCCTTCTAGGGCTTGTCTGTATAATCTGCTTATCCAGGTAAACTTGATCATCTCCCTCATCCTCTTTCTGTCTCACAGACTTGCTCACAGTGCTTTGGACACATTCATTATTCTGTGTTCCCACAAACCACGCACAATCATTCAGAACACCAGCCAGCCCATTCATTGGAAGAATCTGATGCATTCATTCAGTCTGTCATAGGACGCTCCCCTCAGAGGCTTGTTTCTTTCATTCATTCCAATCACACAGGAGGTAATATCACGTTCTGAAGTTGCTGTTTAATCGAGTCACCTGGCTGCATTCGAGCTTAACATCGCTGCCAAACCCCAAATACCAGAGGTTTGATTTGTTGTTTGGTGGGGCGTGATGTATGTTTTCTGTGTGAGTCTGAGACTGTGTGTGTGTGTGTGTGTGGTGTGTGTGGGTGTCTGTTCGAAGGAGTAGGTGGGTTGTACACATGTTACGAAGTGAGGCGCCATTGCGGCCTAAAAAACTATTAGGCTCTGTAAATACACACTGTGGCGAAAGTAAACATTCTCAGCATGCCATCTAGGCGCACAGAGGGGTACTGGGAGACAGCCGCCGGACAGGCTGTGAGGGGGGAGGTGTATGCGTGTGTGTTTGTGTGAGTGTAGAGAATACAGGAGCAATCAGTGAGCAGAGCGGAGATGGAGATGGAAAATATAGATTTTAATTGGGGGAAAATTCAAGTGTGTGTTTATTTTTGTGTTAGTGGAATCATGATCAGGCTGAGTGGTCAAGTAAACAATTTAAAGATAGTTTACCTGCATGTGTCGCTATGATGACCAGAAACCATTTATGTATCAGGACACTGGAGTGTTTGTGTGGGCCGGTGATGAGTGAATGAAAAGTGTGTGTTGTGCATATTTTTCTAGGTTTTTTTTAATTCCTGGTTGTTCTCACCCAAGGGGTGGGATAAATTAGGCTCTTTTTTTTAAATGGATAAGAACATATACATTGATGCATTGATGATCATTTTCTGAATGTGAGACCTTTAGTGGCCATAGAAGCACAAGTAACCATGGAAACAGAGCTCAGAATATGCACTATTCCCAGCCCTGAGAGCGCCACACCACCCACGGCTCTATTTTTAGGCCTTCCTCTGAGCCTAAAATATCTGTTACATCTAACAAGAGTTAAACTGAGTAATCAGCAAGCGTGAATGCAGAAATGTGACTCTGACACTGATTAAAATGGTAGCAGTGAGAAAGCTTATAGGATGACCGGGATCTTAATGCATGCCTTTGCCTGCTGTGCATTTAAGGATACGAATCATATAAAATAGACACAAGTTAGCTTATAGCCATCACACCACTAGTATGCAGAGATTATGAATTATAACTAGTAGACATATGAGATTAATAAGAGCAGTTGGGTTCAGGAGGATTACAACAAGAACAACAACAAAAAAACAGACTTAACAGCAAACACATAAAAGCACAGAGAACTGTGTGTTTGGAGAAATGCTGTAAGACACTGAATTCTGAGCAGGGGTACTGGTACCCCAGGGGGGGGTATTTCTGTACAAAGCAGTGGGTTATGTGGAGAGATTAGTTCAGCTGAAACAAAACAGAACTGAAATTTCATTTAAAAAGTGGGTGGACCTTAATAGGCTTGAGCAGAAACGTTTACAGTTAGCTAAATATAATGGAAAAGCAGTAGAAAGAGACATAGTAATGCACAAATGATGTGAATTGATGAGTTGTGCTTCAAAAGTGGAAAAAAAATAGTAAAATATTATGCTACAGTCACACTAGGGAGAACAGAGGTTGAAGACCACAACACAACCAAAATTATTGCGATCATGTGCAATGAACTCATCGCCTTTGAAATGGCTGCTTTGCACACGGGAAGCCACGCACTGCTGCGATCTCCAAAGCGACCTTTGTGCTTAAATACGATGAAGTCAGTAGGCAAATACATGTAACTTGCGACAACAAAGTGGTCCCCAATAGGTTAAGAGTGCTGCAAGCTCAACCTCTGGGCAACCACTTTGTTGTTGCAATGCAACAATGTAGTCATCGAGCAACCGCCAGTTTTTCCGGTTTGGAAGGTCGCTGTCTGATTTTTATTTTAGTGAAACTTAGCTATTAGTTAAATACTAGATATATGTATGAATAAGAAATATGAAACTGTCAAGTAAACTCATGAAGTATTTTGAAATTATTAAGGTGCGCTGTCAGCTGAAATTGAAGTAAAATTAGAAATAAACATGTAAAAATGTTAGATAAATAAATGAATTGTCTAATCATTTGAAAAACCAAACAAAATTTTGGAATAAATGGTTAGCAAATATTTGGTAGAAGTTTAGCCGACAGTTGAAACGGCTGGCTAGAACCCTGAAGGTGGCCACTGATAATGAATAGATGTCACACTGAGCAATAACTAGAAGTAGTGAATGAATGATTTACATAGTAAGGAAATACTATAAATAAACAGCTGATAAAGTTCACTCACACTGGGGGAGCTGAATGTAATCGCGAGGAGTGAAAGGTGAGCTGAAAGCAGTGTACACACAGCTTAAGATCAGTTCAAGTGAACAGGCCTGTGCAGTATGTGAAATGAAAAAGTTTGGATAGTAAACGTTCTCTTTCGACTCTTATGATGTAAAACTATGCATCTGCCATCCAGTTTTGAGAATCTAAGATTTAAGTAATGCAGCCCTGTAAATAATGAATGCAATCATGAATCTTTGTGGCATTGCACACATCTCCTAGCTTTCTGCTTAATTATCATAAGCACCGCTTGTTGGCAATGGCTGGAGTTTGATTACAAACACCTGTTATCTGACTGCAGTCACCTGTTGTTTGTCTGTAAAGATGGCCACTGTGTTGATGCATTGGCATGCTGTGAATTCTGTGCCCACTGCTACTGACTCCAGGTCAGGTTTGTGAGATCTTGCAGCGATGGGTGGTTGACGTCATAAGAGTGGCTGAGCTTGGATCAGCCTCACACCACTGGAAGTTTGCTGAGAAGCATCTGTGAGTTCCTTGAAGAGTTCCCATCTTAAAGAGCCGCACAGATGAAAACACAGAAATCCATTTGAGGCATTTGAGAGAAATGCAGACCCACCATCACAGTAGCTTCTGCTCTTCTCTCATACATGCTCTAAAGGCACACTTAATAGACAGAACTCTTGTTTGCTTGACACCTCACACACACACACACACACACACACACACACACACACACTGCAAGCCATGGATGGTGGTGTGATGGAATGCTGGGTATCATCTGCGGCGACTTCGTTTGTGTATGCGTGTGTGTGCCCTCCCTCTTCCCAGTGCTCAATCTAATACCCTGTCATCATCAATAACCTCACCAGTGCTGACTCACTGGCTTTTACAACTATGAGGTTTGGGCCTTACTCATAACCACAGACCCTCGTCTCCATCTCCGTCTGTCTGTCAGTCCACTGGACACACACACACACATACACACACACACATGCACACACACTGGAGTTGGAGTTGTGCGTGTGCCTGTGGATGATTGTATGCATGTATGCAATCAGCATGCACACTTACTCTTCAGTAAAGATGTGTCCACACAGGTACAGATGTGTCATTGCAGACCTTTCACTCCCACCCACAGACACAGTCACTCCCAATCAGACCACTATCCATCATAATAATTGACTATCATCCGGCAGACACAGACTCATCATCTTTACCACTAAGCATGTCACCCCTCCTCCCACCTACTCCCCCATTATCCCCATCCTAATTGTCTCCAGGCCTTCATTTAATTCTCTTTACAGCCCACAAATATGGTATTTATCTTACATTCGTGTGAGGGTGTGTGTATAGAGTGTGCACACATCTACCAAACCGTATTTATTATCGTAGCTCACTTTGCAGGAGGTTGGTGCTGACGAGTGTGGAGACAGGCAGTGTCAGAAAATGATGATGCTGAGCGTCTGACAGGGTAAAGGCCACAGGAGTCTTGACATTTTTTAAGGACAATGTGATGATGACTGTGTTGATGGGTTTTCTGATTTCCCCAGCATAAGATGTCAATCAAAAGTCTGTTCACATATCCATAAGGATTGTAAATTTACAAACTGAATTTCATGATGAAGCTTTATGATTCATTGATTTTTTTTTCTTTTTTAAAAAAGGATACATTTTATCAGAGGATGTAAAGTTGATTTTAGCACAGGTAGTAATTTTGGAAGAAACGCATACAGTACAGTTACCCATTTCGGGACTGTTTTTACTCCTTGGGTGTAAGAAAAAGAACACATGGTCCACATTTAACCTACAGCCGCATTAGATGCTAACTCTGTATTGAAAAGGTTTCTATTCTAGGATAGGATAAAGTTAGTGGATATAGGCTGGGTTTGAAACTTCAGGCAAACAGTGTCAGAAGTTATGCGAGCTTATCTAATTAGGTAACAGTTATCAATTATCAAATTATAACTTTAAGGCATCATTTTTATCACATACATTTGTAATCTTCATCAGGGCAATCAAAGCCCTGAACATCCCAGCGAGAAGATTCTAGGGATGTATCCTGAAATCTGGTTGTTGTGATGATGGTTAGATTGCCCATATATGCCTAATTACAGTCGAATGCTGTTGTTTCTTGTCAATTAAGCACTTTCCTGACATTTTAAGGACCCCCTGGAATCCTCTCAAGGGCCACATTGAGGTCCCCGGACCCCACTTTAAGAACCAGTGATCTGACTCAGCTGGCAAGGTCTGTTCCTAAAAGGTGCGCACCTAACTGGCTGGAGCCAGGGCGGCGTATTGCCTTTCACACGCTTCTAAAATACTCTCCTGGGCAGAGCCTGAAAGGGTTACTGTTTCCCAAAGTGCCTCATTCTGCGCAGTCGAGAGGGCGGCTGAGTGGCGCCGTCGAGTCAGAGACGCAGTTTCTAAAAACCCCGAGACATCATCAAGAAAGAAGCTGACAGTAAGGAAAGCACCCCCCCCCCCCCGCTCCCTCTCTCCTTCGCTGGCATGCTGCCGTTCTTCTCCTCTGCTTACCAAATCCCCTCAGCGGTTCTGTCACAATAACCGGGCGGCAAGTGTCAAATGCGGCTCTGCCCGCAAAAAAAAAAAAAAAAAAACACAAATCACTTAAAGGCACACAAAATGCGCTCAGTGGAAACACTACACAAGCTTCTTTTAGCTTTCAGACATTTGGTCATAGCTCTGTTTAAGTCGTTGATTGTATTTAGGCGAATAATATAAACACAATTTAGAAAAACCCTACTTTAGAAAATTACTCCTCTCTTTGATTTCACGGGACTTCATTTCCCTGCGCGTCTCCAGCGCGTTTAATTGGCCATATCTCTTTAACTTGCAGACAGCGTGCCCAAACTCTCCAATTAATAGTCTGCTAACGTCAAAAACAGTTGACCATTGTTTTATGGGCTTTGTGTTCGCTCTCTCTCTCTCTCTCTCTCTCTCTCTCTCTCTCTCTCTCTCCATGGCGGTCAGACTTGAATAGGCGCCTGTCTGCTCCAGTCCACCTCTATACAAATACCTCAGTGGAACTTGTGTGGAGCTTCCAGAGTAAAAAACACACAGAGACCCCAGACACTTGAGGCTTACGTGTCTGCCTCTTGCAATTTCATCATTTGGGCGTGTTCTGAAAAGTCTGAATCATATTTTACCCATTATGTTAACACCTCGGTCTAGCAAGCGAGCTGGAGATGAATACGTGCGTGGCCTCTCCTCTCTCTCTCTCTCTCTCTCTCTCTCTCTCTCTCTCTCTGTCTCGTAGTACAAATGAATGCCAGGTCTGTGGAGGCGCTTGAGGTATGCGTTGCGCATTAAAGGAGCGTAGTAAATCAGGCCCCTTTTGCTAAAATCACTGTGACGGCGTGGAGCGTCAGGCAGTCCACACAAAGTCACCGAAACTTTATCGTAGTTAGTAACTCCACTCCACTTCTGGAGCCGCGCCGTCTACACTGCAAAAACATCACTTGCAATAGTCGTTCCACCCTTTACCATCGTTATTATTATTATTATTTTTATGTAAAACGAGGCACAGTTTCAGGGGTTTCCGACTCAAAAAGATGCAAGAATATTGCAAGAATACTTTTGAATGAAATGACATTGTTGGGATGTATGAAACCCCTCCAGTTACCACGAATGGACACCAGTTTAAGAGCTCAGACTCTGCAGCTGGGCAATGTTTACAGCTTAATGAGACATTTTCAGATGATGCTTTTTTTTTTCTTTTTTCTTTTCTTTTTTTTTTTTACAGTGTACACACCCCTCTGGATATACACAGTCATAAGCATGGGTTGACACTAACACATGTTGAAAAGATGGACTTTATTGCTAAAACGTGTAACCATAACATGTACACTGATATGTTTTTATTTATTTGTTTATTTTATTTATTTTTTTTGTCATTTTTTAGAAATATTCAAGTAGACATCTCCCATATTTTTTTCTGGTATACTCTGCTATTCTCTTTCCTTATGCTCTATACTCACAAATCGTTAAAATAATAAATAAAACGTACAGATTTGTTTATTCCTAACAATACTATGTATTCCAAAAAAAAGCTGAGTTCACGCCTTTATATATATCTTTAACCTCAACTTTTCTTCTTTTTTTTCTTTTTTTTTTTACAATTTAATTATTATTGATATTAATATACAAAAACTCTAGGCAGCATTGCAGTGAAATAACAGTCAGCATCAATGTTCAGTTGAAAAAAAAGTCACTTCTTGGGAGAAGTGTAGCATATGCATTCCATCTTCAATGTCTTTTAAAAAATATCAAAAAAAAAAAAGAAAAAGAAAAGAAAAAAAAAGAAGCTCCTTCCTTATGAAGTGCTCGTATTCCCCCAAAAAACATTTCAGGGCTGAGAATAAAATATGGTCCTGGTTCAATTAGAAAAAATAGCTGCATTTTCTTAAAATATGTACAATGTTGGTATTTCACTTAAAATGCTATATAAAAAAATAGATTTGCTATGGTGCCCACCTCTGTAGAGAGTTAACAGTGCAATAGAAACCGTATTTCCAGTCCACTCCCGCGTCGACCACTACTACTACTTCCTTCCTTAGAGAAAATCAGCACGAACACTTGCACTCTGAGATGATTGGGTATTGCACCTGTATCCACGTACAGTATTTCTGTCTTAGAAACCCTTGACAATACCACCGGAGGAAAATCTTGGTGATTGACTTCACGGGTTTGCAAGACATCCCCTCGGGGAAGGAGCACGAGCGCTCAGAGAAACAGTTCCCCTCTTTGATGTAACGTGGCCAGAACCTCACACCCAAATCTTTCCAGGTGTACACCACTGGGCAGTGCGTATAGGTCCAAAGCCACTGCAGAAATTTCCTACGGGCTTTCTTGCCCACTTTTACCCGCTTTCCATAGGGAGTCTCTGTGAGGTCCAGCTTTTTAATATCGTTGGGCATGGGCCCCTGCGGCTTCACCTGGTTATCTGGCACGGAAAGGTTCACCAGCATGGGCGAGCTGATGGACATGAAGTTGGGGTCAAAGTTACTGCCGAGTTTTTTCCTCAGAGTCCTCTCGACCAAGTCCTGCTCCCGGGGGTCGTACTCCGGGTACTGGGTCCTCCTTCAAGTCGGGCACTGGGAGGTGATCACTGGGCGATGGACGGAGACGAAGGTAATGCTGGGAAACTCCAAGGTGAACGCAAACCAGCGCGTAAACGAATAGCGTTTGTGAGAAGCCCATTATTCCTCTTGCTCAACGCACCGGCTCTTCTCGCGTGAATAATACTCAGTCCCTTTCCCGGTTACTGTGTTCTCTGCAGTGACTAGCCCGGGGCTTCATAAATAGTAGAAGTTCAGTCACCCGCAAGACGATACTTTTAATAGACCGCGTCGGGTTTGAATGACATGGAGCGGAGTGCTTTGCTTTTTAGGGCTCCTTCAACTTTGCAATTTGGCCGCTGATGCAACTCTGCAGCGTGAAGCGGTGCCCCCGCTTTACAGAAAGAGTTAAGTCTAAACAAAAAATGGGGAAAACTCGAGCCTATTCACGCTCTCTCCTGCCTCACCCCGCTCCTCGGATTCACTTTGGGTTTCTTTCGGTTGTCATGGTTACCCCGAGGACTTGAAGCCACGACGAACTGTCTGCACTGGATGACAGCGGCCGAGGCGAGAGCTGCATGGAATGAAGTGTTTTCTAAAGGGACAGAATAGATCCGGAGCTCCCAGGAGAGAAGGGCGCACAAAAGAGCACTTCACCAAGTTTTAAATGTCACGCGCCCGGCAAAGAGGGCTGCCTTGGCCAATGTTATTTTTACGCACGGCTTTTAGAAACGTGGCTTCTCTTAACGTTGCCTGACGCTCACAGGTTTGACAAGGTCCCAGAGCGCACAGTCCATGGACTGAGGAAAAAAGTCTCTGCAGCCAGTCTCTTGTGGTATTCCAGCCGTCAATGCGCACTTCCCCTGAAAATGACAGAAAACTTGGAGGAGCCGTGTGACACAATCTCAATTTATGACACAACAGCCATTTATTTTATTTTATTTTATTTATATATACATATACATATACATATATATATATATATATATATATATATATATATATATATATATATATATATATATATATATATATATATATATATATATATATATATATATATATATATATGTATTTATGTATATATATATATTATTTTATTCTTTCTTTTGCAGAGGATGTTCCAAATGGCAGAGCAGCTTTAGTTTATATATACGTTTCGGTTGAAATATTCCCACAGAACTCAGGTTTTGCTTGTAATAAGAAAAAACGATGAAAACAGGCTTTCCAGCAAAATGCAGCGTCAGTGCACGTGAAATGCAAGCTGCATAAAGATAGAAAACGTGGTTAGTTCAGAGTTCCTTTCAGTGTGGCATTGCAGAATCTTCACAAAGAGAAGAAGAAGGAAAAGAAAAAAAATGGTTCTAATCGCAATGTCGTTGCATGACGAGACAGTCCATAATCTGCGTTTTTGCCCGGTCTGTGAGAGCAGTCAATTCCTGGGGGAGCGTCCCTACTCCTTTGATAACTGGTACAGCAGCTACTAAGTCGCTCCTACTTCAGGAGTGTGAGAGACTTGGCGCTGGAGCATTTCTTTGCTTAGGCACACTGTGTGTGAGTGTGTCTGTAGCGAGTGGTGCTCAGTCCCAAGTTAAATATCCCCCTCCGACGGTACAAAGTGTCAGAGGGGCCTGCCCACCCTGGCCACTTTCACTATGATTGACAGCACCCCCCACCCCCTCCCACCACAGCCTACCCCCTCCCTTCACAACGTGGAAAATATCAGCCACAATGACAAGGATCAACTGGGTCCTAAAGCACTAGTTTTATTATATTGCATTTAAGCTAATATTCCCAGACATTAACAGGATAATGCATACAAGGGATATCTTTTTTCTTACACACTAAGTGTAACAACAACTGTTTCTCCTGCGGTTTTCATCAGCAGTGTATCTCTGACGCACTAATAGGTTCAATGCGCTGTCAATAGCTGAAGCGTAAAAGAGTTTCTTGAACTTTCCCATGAAAATGATGGGAAACGTTTGGTAGCTTGTCTGCGGAAAAGGGGCATCACATTCCACCTTTGTTCATCGGGATTTGGGTCTACACAGGAATTGGCCCGTTGAACTCAGGGGTCACAAAATAGGCGCATAATTAAGGGCTATAAATGGCCGTGGATAACTAAGCGGTACCTTTCCCATGCTAAGCAGTCATTAGGAGAAAATCAGCAGTCATGCTGAACTTTTTACTATTGAACTATGTTGATTTTCTCGTAATCCAGATTAGAATTTACACAAACAAGTTACATTTATTGACAATCAAATTGCTTAAACGTGTCGTTTAGACGCACTAAATTGATCCAGGAGCCACTTTGAAGTAGACCTCGATTCCAATGAACATTTGCACATTTTCAAAACTTTAATAAACTAAAAAAAAAATATATATATATATATATATATATATATATATATATATATATATATATATATGCATGCTTTGTAATTAAACTTTCCAACAAAAACTGATTAAATTTCATCTCGACGTGATTACTCTGAATTTTATACTGACGGTTGTATTTACCCACGCAGTTTGGATATACTGTCACTGTACTTGTCTTTTGTAGTGGTCACTAGAGGGCGGTGATCCAGCATGGTGAGGACATGAAGCCAGGGGCTCCCCAGACTCTCCTTCACTGTTTGACTACTCATGTTTGAGTCCATGGGGAAAGAATGTTCACTCGCAGTTAGGATGCAGCTCAAGTGAAACTGCTCACCAGCTCTGTAATCAAACTTCTACGTTACAAAGGGCGAATGAAGTAGTTAACCTGAATCATGTTCAGTATGAGTATAATATATATATAAAACTTTTATCACAAGAAGCACTGCAATTTCAGTGTCTTGCACAATTCTTCAACTTCATTATCTAAGTCTAACCAGATGGAAAAAGGTGCCAGCAGTCTTTGGCATCCTGTGAGTAAATTCCTACTGATCCCTCTAACATCCATGCAGACACACAAAGTCATAATCTGGTTAATGATTTGGGTGCCGGTGTAGACAGAACTCAGTGGGCTGCAGGGACAGTGAGGCTGAGCTGGCTTCCTCCACAGCTCTTAGTGTGCTGGACTAAGAGAGAAACCCCATGCAGAGAGAAACACTTCCTTAGTCCCACGCCCAAATACTCTAGAAGCCCTGCAATGAGTCAACCCCCATTTACTGGCTAATTACTGGAGATAAAGACAGAGAAAGGGGAGAGAAGGGGACCGGTGAACACAGTGGGGAAGGGTCGAGGTGATGCTGAGCATGTGAGGGAGATGGCAGAAGGGGTGGTGGTGATGAAGATGGTTTCAGCAACGGGGTGGGGGGTAGTTTTAGTGCTGGATGACAGTTTTCTGTGGAATGGCTAATTAAATAACGGCATTAAAGGACCCCAGCTCGCTTTAACGAAGCCCGTCAACCTCTGACAAGTGGGTCAAACTATAGAGGAGTGAGGGGGTGGGTGTGACGGGGGGTGGGGGTCGGGGGATTGGTGCTGAAAATTGGCCTTGTATAACAAGGGGACTTAGTTCTTTGGTTGTGCAGTGATTGTTCACGCTCCCTTAGACCTCAATAGGGCACATGTGAGGGGGTGCTGGGGCAGCAGGGGTGCCCTAAGGCATAGATTTGACTCCCTTCTCGTTTTCTGCTATGAATGCTATACAGACATACACTCCCACACCTAGCACGCACAAACACATACACTAACACCCCTACAACTCCAAACAAGTGCTTTTTCCCAAGGTCCAGACAGGAGCTTATCGACTGCAGGGGCACAGCAAGGGGCTACCCTGGCCAGACTGGCCGACTGTGCCCACTGAGGACTGGTAGAATGGCACAGATGGGTGGATGGAGATGGACAGATTGGAGAGGAGACAGCGAGGGGAGTAACCACAAGAGACTCAGAAACGAACACAAAAAATATTACCCATCAGAAAATTAGTAGGGAAAGTTAAGGAATTTAGCAAGGTGCTGTGGCTGTTTTGGAAATAGGCTTGAGTGGCAGTGATAATACAACCCACGCACCACCACCACCACCACCACCACCACCACCAAATCAATAGATATGCCTGGAGAATGTCTCATAATTAGCTTTGTGTTGTGGCATCTGCAGTAAAACGCTTTCTGCTAGATCTTTGGCAGCCTGACAAATCTCAGAACCAACCAGAGCCTGTTAAAACAGCAGAAACATTTTTTAATATGTCAGATAAATATTTGCAGTAACCTTGAGATTAGGACAGCAGTGTATGTGTTTAATAGTCATTTTAAATATGTTTGATGTAACAGTCGTATGAATAAGACCAATGAATTATATCTTTGGATTTTCAAGACAGACATCTCTTGCCTTGCACGGACATACACGGAAATACTCCCATTGCAAATAAATAGTTTTCACCATTGCTCGTCAATATTGCATATTCCTTTATTCCTTCCCTGCTGCCCTGTCATCTTCTCCAGTCTTACTCCCCTCTTCCTTCTCCCCCCATATTCGACTCTGTCTCCGAGCTTTAACCCAAAGCAGATGGCTTGGGAAGCATGTCAAAAATCTGTCTCCCGTTAACACTACTTTTGAAGCCCCCCTCTACATTTTTTTTCTTCTCCCCTAAATTCATCATAAAGTTATTTTTTGCAAAATATCCAGTAAACAGCATCAAAGTGATATTTTTTCCTCTTTCCTCTAAGAGGAGAAAAGAAATCTGCATTTAAGTGTATAGCTTGTTATTGAAAGAGCGCTGTGCCACACTGTTGTTCAATCTGAAGTCAATCTGAGCAGGGCCCCGCATCCTTTGTGTCTATTACGGCATTCCAGTCGTGATGGAGAAAACGCTGCTCCATGCATGATCAAAAGCTGTGATTAATGGTGATCATATCGTAGTCAGCTCACTGGCTTTGTGTGTTGACGGCGGGGCCCACTTTGAACTCTGAGACTGAAGCACTCGAGCTAATCCAGGAAACTTTGCTGTGGCACAAGCGCCGCAAATAGAAATGTTTTGTTTTAGGTTTTGTGTGTGTTCAGTCATTCATTACAGAAGCTTTTCAGTACCTCAGTTTTCCTGTTAAGAAGATTTCATATTACAGTGCACATGCGAAGAACTGGGCCTGAAAGCTTCTTAACAGAAGGGTAACAGAACTTCAACATTTTGTTGGGCAACTCACTAAATAATTATTGCTAGTAACAGAATGAGTCACATTTCTGCAGTATTGATAAATAATCCTAAAAAACCCTAATCTGGAAATGAAATGAGCCATACTCTTACCGTACTTAATTTTCTTTTACTTTGTTGAATGTAGCATTGTTATTGAGAAAAAAAAAGTTTAGCTCCAACAATAACAAGACAAACCCAGATGCTGATTAGTCAGCTGTGATGTCACCCACTGGCTGGTGGAATCCTGCTTCCGAGCACACTCCTTTGGAAGAGGCCTGTTAACAAAAGGATGGCAACTTCCTTGCGAATAGGAAAATTGGGAATTGGATTAAATATTTTCCCAACTGGTGACCAACTGCAAGCAGTTGCAATGACCACTTTCAGTCTCAGGGTGACTGCGCGTGTCGCCTGGTGGGAGGCAACCTGTCTCCAAGCATTTGCAGTCTGACTCAGACGGGCTGCAATCACTCTCCGACAGATTGGTGGCGTCTAATTTATAAATGCAAACAGACTGACAGCACGTTGAAATCAGTCTGCGATGATGAGTGCAACTCACCTGCAGTGTGTCACTTTGCAATAGGGGAGTTGACTCAACTTGTTGCCAGCTGATTGTATTCTGGTTATTTTCCTATGTAAAAGCAAGGCTGCTGATCGCCTGTGTCGTTTTGCGGGTAAATTGCTGTCCTGCGGCATCAACATCGCTATTTGTGCAGGAACTCTCTTTCATATCTATAAGGTTCTGTGTGGATTTCTGTTTGATGTAAAGTTTTCTGTATGTAGAAGGCAACTGATTTGCAGTTTTTCTGATCTATCACAGTTAATCTCTGTATTATCACAGATTGCATGCAATTGTCAAAGTGACAAACTGTAACAGTAACTTCTGTAACTTCTGACTCTGTCTTATTGCCATTTTATTGCCATCTTGATGCAAAAACACTGTGAAGATGGCAACTGAGTGCAAGTGATCACAGACCTGGTCCCCATCTTCGAAGCAACAATGTTCAAGGCAACAAGATTGCAGTAATTTTGGTTGTGCTATGGCCTCCAATTACTGTTTTCTTTAGTGTGACTGTAGCATGAAGCACACTAGGCCCAAAATGTACAAAATAAACATCAAGTTGTATTACATGAAATTTGAAAAGGTTGGTTGAGACCATAAACTCACTAGGAAAGTGTTTATGGTTATAAATCATGAGAGAGAGGCTGAGGATTTTTTCCTTAGACCTACAATGACAATTTCTTCTTGCAATCTAGAGGAGTTGTCCCCTTCTGGTCCTAATAAATGCAGGTTTGAGACCCTTGGCTTCCTTTTTCTTCTAAATACATTCTACGGAGCCAAGAGCCACATAACCACATAACCACAATTGGAATAATCTTAATTGTTATTACACTCAGGTACAATGAAATTTTGTATGGCTTCTGTGACCCAGAAATACAATCTTCCCAAATCTACACTCCTCTAAAAAAAGAAGATATAATGCAGGTATAATCCTAGATGAACCTTTGAGCATGCTAACACTTTAAAAAAAATAAACAGAACACAAACTGCAGTTGAGGCTGACCACAATGTCATTAACTTTTAAAATACTCAAAGCATTTGTGATCACAAGTCATAATGACTTGATCAAATGTCATGGCAACTAATAAGCTAAGCTTCAGCAAAGGTACAGTATGTAGGATTTAAGGGTTTCTGCTGTGTTGACAGAAATGGAATATGATGTCCACAGTTATTCTTTTTTATTGAGTTTATAATTACTTGCAAGTGTGAATCAATCTGTTTTCAGTAGCTAAGAATCAACCCTTCAGATCTACATATATGGAAACGGAGCTCTAAAAGGAACTCTTTCAAAGAAGACTGGATTATTGCAAAATGGTTGTAGTAGAGCAGTAAAAAACATGTATTTGTCTATTATGTGCTTGTTTCTGCTTTTGTAATGGGCTAGCTGGGTTACTTGGAAACAAGCATTGTTAGTTTCCGTAAGTCATTCCCACTCTTTCTTCATGAATCGCTATTCTCCTGTAATGACGGCTGGCAGCTTTTAATTGGGTTTGGTGTGACCTCACAAAATTCCAGGGTGATTACTCTTATTCACATCTTGTAAAGTTGAAGTAAAAAGAGGATCTCAACAGCTCAAAGCATCCCATGGTCTTCTTCTTTTCCTCTCCTTTCATATTTGTTGCATCCCCTTTTGGAAGACCCCAAGAGTGCCCCCATCCCTCTTCTGTCCTCTGAATATCCTCCTCCTCCTCTTGCTGTCCCACCATCCCACCTACCCTGTCTTGCCTCCTTGGCCCCCTCAGATCAAGGAGTGATGAGGGGGAGGAAATTAAATTGATCGCCACCTTCCGGAAACAACAGGAAAAAACAGCACATTCCAAACGCCAGGAGGGCGTTCCCCCTGGTCTTCCCTATGGCAGGATGACATCATTGGCCTGCCGCCAACAGCCTAGAGAGAAGGAGAGGCTGAGAGAGCAAGACAGAGAGATGAATAAAGAAAGCTAGGGGGGAAAATAAGAAGGATATAAGTAATGTAAAGTCTCAAAGGCCTCTGTTAACATATCTTCAGTCTTGTGACCAGTCCTCCACATTCCTCTGTGCAGCCTTGGCTGGTTGGAAATGTCAAGTGGTGTATGAACAGATGCCATGGCAAAGATACGAGAGCTGCGATAGTGGAACATACAGTACATCACAGTTTATTTCGACAGCTATGTCATGTGTTTTCACTATCCGCAAACCCTAACGCTTTAATCTGTCATTCTAATCTCCTGTCTCATCAGCGAAATCATTGTTGGCACACTGTATCGATCAGTCTCTGCATGCTTGTTACTGTGCTCTTCATTTACATAAGAAGCGAAGTAACTACAGTGGAATAAAGACTTCAAACAAAAACAATTTGCAGTTCCACTTGGAAAGATCACATTTTGAAATCCCATTTTAACACTAACTAACGAGTAATATAATGTAAAATGTGACCACATGTCTTTCAGAAGCTCTGTCCAACCTAGGTAAACCCTGACCACAAATAACTGGCAATTCGTTCATTCTCCCAACCACTAAGCCATTGTGTTGCCACAGGCCATCTTGTCGAAATGAAACAGTTTGCCCACAGCCACTGACCACAGCAGATGTTCCTTTACCCGACGCTCTCCACAGCATGTGTGTTCTGTTGAGTCTACAGCCAAGATACTTCCACGGACTGGCACTGGGTAACAAAAAACAAAGAGAGGGAAATTCTACGATGGCGTCTCCACCAGTCTGTGACACGATTCAGAGTGAGGTAGTTCTGTTTAAACCTGGCATCTTGTTAAACCGCATTAAAAACCAATGTGTCATGGATGGAATGCATTCAAATAATCGCCGCAGGTTGCACAGACACGATGGACCGCATTAGTGTCATGACCTGAACGAGTCCCGTCGCTCCAGTTCAGGCATTTCTGCGGGTAGTAGTGCTGGGATCCTGGTGCCCTTTGGTCCTCTAGTGTGCTCGTGGAGCACGCAGGAGGGTACGAAGGTGACGGCCTGCCGAGATGCCAATAGGACTGGGAAGGCTTTGGGAAATGTCTCGCTGGTGTGTGAGCGCACACTTCTGCTCAGGGGGGGTTGCCCGCTCGCTTGGGAACTGGACGGAAAGGGCTGGAATCTGACAACAGCCCAAGTGTGCACTCAGTAAGATCATTTGTCCAAAAGATGTACGAAATGTTGACTCTCACTGGTTTGCTAATCAGCAGCCACAAGCCCCTGGAGCCATGTGTAAACAGGAGTGTCTGCCTTTTTCTGTCACTCGGAGGGGAACAGAATGAGGCTTGAGAGGGGCAGGTAGGCATGAAAAGCGAGAGTAATAAAGTGCCAGAAGCACGAGATATTAAATTGGCGTGGTTGAAGAACAGCACATTAGTAAAATTCCCTTCGACCTCATTGGAGCCCAAGCTGAAACTGCTTGTGTCTTAATTAAGGATTCTCATTTTTTGTTTTTTAACTAGAAACGCAGTGACAGAGCTGAACATCCTACCCAACTGTCACTGTAAATAAGAATTTTTTCTTCTTAATTGACTGCCTGCTGAAACAAATGTTAGTGAGAGAGTAGCTACAGACAGCATATTAGCACAAAGATGATTTTTTAAAAAAAAAACATGTAATGAAGCCAACTTTAGGTAGAAAAACTTCTTTTCATATTGACATGCTAGAACTGAGGCTGGTGCAAAAATGGCGTGCAATTCTCTAACAGGCTGTTTGTTTAAGTCTTCAATTCACAAATTTTGGCAGATACTTTTCTGGCTCAGTAAACCTTAAACTTAGTGTCAATATGAAACAGGAAGCAGACAAAAGACAGCTCCCTCCATACATTTAGCAATAGACAGAAGCTGTTAAATGCATTTACACTCCAATAACTTTCACAAGTCAGGGGCATGTGGAGGGAAAGAGAAAGGGAAAAAGAAAACCGCCCAGTCAAATATATCCACAAGGAGCTATTGACACTATAGATCTGTGCTGGTGTCAGACCAAGAGCCAAACAGGATCACAGTCGTGGCTTGTGCCAATAACCTTGCTGACCTGATTTAACCTTGCATTTGGCCTGATAAGAGGTCATGTTTGTATTAGTCTACTCTTTATTACATGACCAAATCTAGACACCCTGACAATGATAACGCCACAGGAAACAATGACATGAACGATTTTGCCGAGGAAGAAAGTCACTGGCATGTACAGAGTCCAGAGGCCTGACCTCAAACCTTTTAACATCTTTGGGATGAGCTGGAGACCGAATCAGCCCATTTTCCCAGAGAATTACGTTCAATTAATATCTTGCGATTCATGCACAGCGCTGATATTCAGTTGTATTAGAGGAACTTTATCTCAAAGCATAAAATATTGGTGTAGAGGTCTTTAGTAGACTTGTAGAACATTTCCCTTTTTTCAGCCTTAAAGTGGACCTAATTTATGTTTGCATGATTCAAATAGTCCTTGTTGATCTTATACCAGGCACCACACTTCAGCCACATTTTTTGCTGATTTTTTAAAAAATTTTGATTTGCAATTGATCAAACATCAAACAGATTTCTATTTAATGCTGCTTTTCTCAATCTTCTTGTCATTATAATTCTGAGAGCGTTTAGGTGTGCGATGTCACTGTGGATGTAATAGTGTAATGAGACAGAGAGAGCGAGACAGAATTCAGGAGCCGAGCACCTTTCACTGTCTGTCTGTTAACAGTGTGTGCATCGTGAATGTGTGTGTGTGTGTGTGTGTGTGTGTGTGTGTGTGTGTGTGTTTGTGTGTAATTACAGCCAGGTCCCCGGCATGGAGCCCAGTAGAAATATCGTCAGTCTGTCTGTGGCATGTGGTGGTGGTGCTGACTCCTCTCCTCTCCTCTCCTCTCCTCTCCTCTCCTCTCCTCTCCTCTCCTCTCCTCTCCTCTCCTCTCCTCTCCTCTCCTCTCCTCTCCTCTCCGGTCTACGACACTCCACCCCACATCGCTCACACAGGTGTTAACAGCAAAATTAGCTGTCTCGTGAAGTCTTCCCTGTCCATGTATGAGAAATAAATTGCATCGATTTTCTATGTGCACTAGCAGTCAGACAAACCAGAAATCAGACTGCTCCAGTCACTATTACCTGGTTTTGACTCACGTAGTGTCAGTGTTGGTGTCACTGTCAGCCATTTCTACTTTGTCGCTCTCTCGGAGCCAACTTTCACTTCTATGTTAAGGGTTACTTAAAAAAAGATGACTATTTTGATGGGAATAAAGTCATGTTGGTGAATTTGAAGGCTGCATCTGCATCTCACATGTGCCTCTATCACAACCACTGAAGCCGTTGGATCCAACTTTGGGCCCAGGGATTTTTGCGGTGCTCTGGCAGCATCAGCTTTTAGGCACAATGCCAGTTGTGTTTTATTTTTATTTTTTTTGAGGAAGTATGCAGAACTGGTTCTACATCAGCACTGCCTACATGCTGAACTTCTTTTTGTTTAATGTCCGGTCAGTTGACATTAATCAGTAAGGGTCTGGTTCTCAGCCGGGCAGGTCTCTGAGCCTTGAAGGTAAAACTGAGATGGACACGTGTACTGCACAGCGCTATTGCATTTGTATTTGCCAGTTTATGTGTGAGCGTGTTGATAACAGCACCCAAAGTGTGTGTCAGCGAGCCTGTCTGTAAATTGTGTGTCTTTGTTTGTGTGTACAGCCTGTGTGTTTAAACAACTGCGTCAGTGTATGAGGAATGTCACAAGACATCGCAAAGCCTAATGATCAACATTGTGATCCTGTGTTACATGTGCTGTGTGGTTAGTGCACATTAACCCAAAGTGACTTAGGCTGCCTCTGTTGTGGTGAGACGAGGGTTTCTTTCATGCCAGACACTGGACAAAAATTAGATGAAAGTGCTTGAGAATGAAGCAGTGCCAGAACAGAGGTGACATTCCACGGGAAGTTATTTAATTCCTTTGAAAGCTGAATCAAAAAACATGTCAGTGACAGTTTGCAGTGGAAACATTTGAAACCGCTTAAATGCCTAAATATGCTCATTCTTTGATGCTTTTGAAATGTGTTTCTATAATCACTGCGGATGGGAGAGAGAAAAAAAAACCCCCACAAACACAAAAATTAAAGTTGATGCATCCAGAAACTTTGATGTGTCTAAGCGTGAATGTGAGCTCAGGTAAACATGCTCAGAGTGTGTGTGCTTATATGTCTGCAACACCACCACCACCACCTTAACGCATACACACTGCATCCAGGGCAATTTATTTGACCCCTTATTGCCAGTGGTGAGCCTGTGGTGGAGATGAAAGCATGCCTTCCCAGTGTGGCCCCAGTTTCTATAGCTATGGACACAGGCTCACACTGGTTGGGGACAATAGAGGGGCCCTGCCACTCGCCCCTGCCAGAGCCCTCTCCTCTCCCCACCCCATCCGTCACCGCAATCATATTTTCAAAACAATAACACAGCCGGAGGAGTGGGGGAGCATGATTGAAGTGTGTGCATGTTTGATCTGCTGGTATGCGAGTGTGTGCTGCGTATGTCTTTTGTGTGCATATATACATGTGTGTTGTTATTTTTAGGCACGTGTTTGGTTTCAGCCGAGTGCGAACATGCTCATTTGACTTGTGTCTGTGGGTGTGTGCATGCAATTTAAAAGCAACTGCTTGCAGGCATGCGTTTGTGTGTGTGCGTGTGTGTGTGTATACAGAGTGTTGGTGAGTGTGTGAGCTGTGAGCTGGGTCTTTGATGGCATGGCCGGAGCGTGCCTAATGTGACTGCTTGCTGGGGTGGGGTAGAATCAGAGGGGTGGCAACGCTGAGCCTCTTGCACTCATACTGTCTATCCTGCCGCAGCCCCAAGGCTCCCCCGCAAACTTGAAAGGACCAAAGGAACCCCCCCCCAAACCCCTACACACACACACACACACACACACCCCCACCCCGCTCTGTGTTTTCAAAAAGCATGACATCATCCTTTGCACAAAGGGGATTGGAGATGTAGTCAATATGGATGTACAAACGGGGTACAAATTAAAGGGGAAACTAATATAAAATGTTTTAGTAAGGTTTTGGGCCATCAGGTGCCACCAGAGAGGCTTCAGCACACATTTTCTTGGATTTTACAATACAAGTTTTTGGAACCATACATAACAGCATCCAAGATTCCCTTACTGTAGAGGTCAAGGGTCCAGATGACTTTTGTTCTTGCTCCTAAATCCGTACATGTTTTTGGATCCCCACCTGACACAAACTAACATATCCTGTTTCTTGCTCGGAGATACCATCTTTCATTCTGAGAACGTTTTGTAATGCAATGACTAAAACTGAAAGAAAATATATTTCTTTCAGAGTTCAGCTCCAGACGTAGGATTTTGAACTGAACACAGAGTGTGTCTTGACAGATTCTTTTGCGGCCCCTTCTTGCTCTTACAGTGTCTGCTTTCTTTTTTTCTGACCACAAACTGTTAAACTTTGTTAAACTTTTTAGCACATAACTTGAATTGTCTTCTCAGTTTACAGAAGATATATCTTTATATATATATATATATATATATATATATATATATATATATATATATATATATATATATATATATATATATATGTTAAACTTTTTAGCTCATAACTTGAATTGTCTTCTCAGTTTTCAGAAGATATAAATATATATATATATATATATATATATATATATATATATATATATATATATATATATGTGTGTGTGTGTGTATATATATATATATATATATATATGTATAGATAAAACACATCAAATGACAAAAAGTTGGAATCAGTACAGACAAAAGCTGTATAATCTCACTTTTTCTTTCTAGAGCAAGTAGTAAAACTGAATTGGAGAAGGATGTCTGAGGGCATAATAAGAAAATAAGATATTCTCCTGTCATAGCCTTGTTAAAAGCAGAGAACACAAACCTTTGTGACACTGAGAGCTGCAGTGGGCTCAATCAAAGCCACCTGCACGCCTAATGTCATGGCCACTGACTTGTGACTGCCACTCAAAACACACACACACACACACAGAAATCTGCAGTGGCACTTCAGAGGTAAAAAAAACAAAACACTGAGGTTAACACACAAAAATGTGCACACACAAATTCTTTGCTATTCTCGCTTTCTATCTCTGCCTTTGTCAGACACACTTTCTGCTCATACAAGTGCTGCTTAGAGTTGAGGGCTCGTCGCCCTTGCCTGTTTAATGGGCCGTCCATTTGCCAACTGTTCCTTTGAGGGGGCCAGTGCGTCGGGTGTCGGAGCAGGGATTTGGGAGGGAGGGCCGGTGCCGCTGGATCAGACAGATGGAGGGGGGTCCGGCTCCATTCATTTAGCTCTATGAGAACAACAGAGCCCCACTTCAAACAACAAGAACGCAACCTGCTGGCCCCATCGTCTGCCATACACAGGCACACACATGCTGAAGCACATGCATTCACGCACATGCTTTTATTAGAACTTTCTTAATGCGCATTTGATCTGATGTGTCTTAAATCTAAAATCTATCCCAACTCAATACCTCAAGATAAAGTTGTCACCACTGCTGTTCACACTGCCTGCGTAGCTCATCTGCCTCCCTGACACACACATATGCACAGGGGGCATAAAAAAGCAGGCTTCGCAATGCCCATCCCTGTTCCCAGCCCTTCTTTCCCTGGGAGTCCCTCTTCTGCTACCACCCAGCCCCCCCTCCTGAATTCACTGGCACTTCCAAAAAGCTCCGAGGCGCCAGCGGAGCGGGGCTCATCTCTTGGGAACAATAAAGCCAGATCTTCATAAAAACTTCAAAAAGGCCTCGCCAAGTGTTTTATAGGTGCTTTAAAGGTTTATGGGCCCTGGGGAGGGAGGGAGAAAGCGAAAGAGAGAGAGAGAGAGAGAGAGAGGGGAGAGGGAGAGAAATGAATGATGTAGTAGTGGTAGGCTTCACTTTTCCCACCCACTGCACACACATAACACAAAAACACACACATGCTATCATGCACACACATATACGCTGCTGCTAATCTGCCAGTAAGCGCCACGCTGATGGCAGTTGGTGGTAGGCAGGGTGCAGCAGGGGGTGACTGTGGATGAGGGATAGAGGGGAAAGGGGATGGCGGGGGTGGAACAGGTGATCAGTTGGTGTAGAAAAGGAACAGAAGAATAGGAACGCGGGATGCCACTGCGGCGTCAGTAGAATGCTGTCAAAGCAGCATGTGTTTCAGATACTTGTGGTTAAAATTTCTCTTCTTTTTAAGCTTAAGAACTTTTGTATATATTCAGTCAAACATCTGAGTATATGTCCAGTGTCACATTTTAAGAGCATCCTTCTAGATCAGATGGACATTAATTGACTAGTTGGACTGGTCTGCCAATTTGTACTTCAAATGTGTAGTTGTCTGGCCAAGGTGTAGCCCAACCTTAATCCTCAATGACCTCAGGGTGGGTTAAGAGTCAGAACAGATTAAGGTCCAAAGTCTGCTCACCATCAAAATGCACTGGGTGCTGTTTCTTAGGTGGACCTCGTTTAGCCACACACGAACTGGAGCAGGGGCTCACATGCAATTAGCAGTTTGAACTCTTCAACTTCCAGTACACAAGCTTAACAGCCTCTGAATCCTACCTCTCTGCCAGCTAAAGTGCTGATGAAATCACCTATTAAATGATTCCCCCAGATACATAACTTCACATTGCCACATGCGGATTCATATATTTTGATGAGTCACTGGGCCTGTGCTAAGCACGCTCCATGTTGAATCTCTTTTATGAGCATGAATAGCCACTATTCAAGATGTTTTTGGAATGTTTTCTTTGTAGGTATTCAGATATATGCCAGAGGTTATATTTACCTCGGGTCTTCCTGGAGTCAGAAGGTTTAAAATTAGGAGGTGTCAGAATTCCAGTACAATTCTTAAGTTACTGTCAATAAACGGTAAGGGGTTGCTCTTAAAGGCGTAGTGTGTTGGCAAGGGTGAATTATGGCATGATATATGTGTGATAAAGAGCTTGGGAAAGTGTGTATGGATTTTTCTTGATATAGTACAACAGTGTAAATCTTCTACATGGTAGCACATACATGCACACTTATACATTTGCACATATCAAGATTCCTGAGTGCCTGCCGTGTGCATGTTGTGCATCGGTGTGGGTTTTGTGCCTCCATCTCTACATTAGTGTTTGTAGGATCTGTTGACAGCAAAGCATGCAGCATTTTATTTGCTCAAGGGCTGAAAAAAAACACATGGCGTTAGCAAGGGAGTGCTGTGATTTGACCCTGCTGAAAGCAATCTGGACAGCCAGAATTCAACCATGGTTCAGCGCTCTATATTAATACGCTGTATAAAAACATAAGATTAATCAGTGCACAAACATAAATTCATATTCCGCTGCGATGCAGATGGGCTGAGTTTAAGGTACAGTATAGATAGATAGATAGATCTGACTTTTAAGAACTCATATACATTAAATGACACCAACCAGCTCTTACAAGATGGAGGTGGCTGCCATCAGGGAGTGTCATTGTTGCAGGGGAGGCCTATTCTGAAGTGCATCACCACTATAAAGCCTATGTTTGTAAATGGGTGTAACAAATTTGTTTCTGGTTCTTTTACTAGGGCAGTCAAATTACCTTTTTTTTTTTAAAAGTCTCTTTTCAAAGAGTATTTCTTTTTCACAACACTAACACTAGTCTGCCTCTGAATTGATGTTAATTTAACTCAGAACTGGATACTTGTGCTTGAATTTGGATAATGGCATTTGAGTGTTTTGTGAAAAAAAGGTGGTTTTTATTCATCTTATACTGAGTATAATTCTGCACACCCTAATGCACCATCAGCCTGAAACTGTTGAAGGCCATGCTGTTACACCTTCATAGTACTTTTCCAATGCTTAATCTTCATTCAAGACCGTTACAAAAATGATAGTAAAAACACTCATTAAAATAAAAAAAATTATTGTTTATCCATTGGGAGTGCACATTGTTTTCCTTATCCCCTCCACTTATGGACTAAGTTTCAGAGTGCAGCTGCCCACCATTCAGTTTTCATCAACTGGGTGGCAAACAGAGGTGAGGTCATTTCAATATAGCAACAAGAGCCCTCTATTTGTCACTCTCATTCATATCAAATGAATTGATGGCTTTTGGGAATGTATCATACAAGCCCCACAGAAAACTGGATCTACACACACTTGAAATATAAGCTTGTTGCGGTGCTTATAGCTAAAAATGTCAGTGACGCTAGTTTTTCAGCTTTCACACACTTGGAAAATGTGGTGCAGTTCATTTGTAGAGTGGACAATCTCTGAAACAGGAAGTGTAAAAAGGTAATATCACATAAAAGGAGTTGTTATTGCTCACATGAAGGTCAGAAGCTTCCTACACTTGTGTGCGGCAATAACAAGAGTAGAAACCACAAAAACAACCGAGGCTTTCATTTTGTAATATTCATTTATTGTTCAATAAAAATAGATTTTAAAAAAGTGACGTGATGTCTCCTTCATGACTTTGCCTGATGCATCTGCCAACTCCTTGTAAACATGGTGCCTAACTTTTTTTTTTTTTTTGACTGGAAAGGGAATTTCTTCCCATTGAGCACAATTCTAAAAAGCAAACAAACAAACAAAAAAAAACAGCCTGCTACTTCACTGATCTTTGACCTCAGTTATGATAACCCGTCTTACGCTTACTTTCACATTTAGGGCAGATACAGTACATTCATCCACATTGGTCTTTGTTTGTTTGTCTATGTACATAGTTCAGTTTCTGGCTGTGTGATTTATTTTTGCAGATGGCCCTCGTAAAAACAACTTTAAACAATTTGAATAAAGAAGACATCTAAGCGCTAACACAAGAGTTCAAGCCATCAGTAAAACCAAGTACAACTTATTAGAACATCAGCTTGTCTTAAGACATCTTTATACAGTAGTTACAGGTAAACAAAAGGAGTAAGGAAAGTAAAGTCTGTAAACACTTTGAAAGACGCCACTGTTGGCTCCCCCTGTGAAAGCTTCAACGGCATCCTGTGAACCTGGAATGCTACGGTAACTGAGGCCAGGTCCATCAACTTCATCGAACTCTTCTCTTTTGGACCTCTCTGGTGCTACATTTGAAAATCCTGCAGGTCATTATAACGATAAGTCATTGCTGAGCTTGGCTGACATATTAGAAGAAGAAAACTATTCACCACAGGCTGAAAGCAGCTGTGAGAAAAAGAATTATATTCCTGTTACCATTAGATATGGCGCTGTAAACTAAGCACAGACTCTTCTGTTTCAAGCAATGCATGGGGAGTGTTATGTAACATTACCTTGACTAGACATATTGCTGTCATGACTCCAAATGGCTCACAAATAGTTGATTATACTCAATTATAAGGAAGTCACCCTCTTCTCCTCTCTCGTTGAGTATACACTCGGCCTGGTGTCTGGTGATGTTGCCGTCGTGCCCAGTCCCTCCCGGCGAACCTCCCTGAGCGTGCCGGTAGCAATACG
>JAMQGT020011992.1:0-125872 GCA_024447675.2 Pterophyllum scalare
TGCATAACAATGAAAATTGATGCAGTGTTTTCTAATAATACTGCCTAAGGGAAGCGTGTACAATGTAAATAAAATTGGACCTAGCACAGAACCCTGTGGAACTCCATAATTAACCTTAGTGTGTGAAGAAGACTCCCCATTTACATGAACAAATTGTAGTCTATTAGATAAATATGATTCAAACCACTGCAGTGCAGTACCTTTAATACCTATGGCATGCTCTAATCTCTGTAATAAAATGTTATGATCAACAGTATCAAAAGCTGCACTGAGGTCCAACAGGACAAGCACAGAGATGAGTCCACTGTCAGAGGCTGTAAGAAGATCGTTTGTAACCTTCACTAATGCTGTTTCTGTACTGTGATGAATTCTGAAACCTGACTGAAACTCTTCAAATAAACCGTTCCTCTGCAGATGATCAGTTAGCTGTTTTACAACTACTCTTTCAAGGATTTTGGAGAGAAAAGGAAGGTTGGAGATTGGCCTATAATTAGCTAAGACAGCTTTTGTTCATAGATGTGACTCTGGTGTTGACAGACTCCCTGTTAAGCTAGCTTCTTTTCACAAACAGGTGCTGTTATGCTGGAAAATTATGTACACCCACAATTTTACTCCCCACCAAACTCCTATCTGGAATAATAGATATGTGCTACATAGAAATAAGTCCCTATACTTGGATTGCTGGATGGAAAAAGGTCCATAAGACATTTTTTAAATGATGATGGAGGTTGGTTGTCCTATGGGGATTTTTGCTTATTGTATAATTTAGACTGCTCACATACTGAGTATAACACTGTATTGAACTCTATCCCTACTGCAGTCAAATATCTGGTTCAAAATATAAGCATTCGAACAGCCAACCTTCAATTACCTGCACTTCAAATGTATGGAGTAAACCTTTTAGACAAAAGTAACTCCAACAAACAGATGCATCTGACTAATCTCATATTTCCTGCGTGACCAAATAGAAACTCCATCTTAAATTTGTTTTCTGACTCAGAGGTTAATAAGTGGAGAACTGCTTTCCTTAAATACCCCTTAAGTCCTAAAGCTAAAGAAGTAAAATTTAAAATTCTCAATAACATTTTTCCATCCAGGGAAGAGTTAAGACAAAGCTTCGACTTGGACACTAACAGATGCGCCTTTTGTGACACCGATATTGAAACAGCAGAGCATCTCTCTCTCTATTGTGTGCACTGGAACATTTTGGGAAAACTTTCAGGACTGGATGTCAACAAAACCTTTCCTGCCCCATCCCTTAAAAAGAGAGGATACAATATCTGGAACCACTCTCAGAGACAGAAGAACTGACCTTATACTTAACAGCCTGCTAATCCTTGCCAAATTCTTCGTCCACACCTGTAAGTGGGGAAATAGAAAACCTGGCTTTAAAAGCCTTCTAATGGACAACCACCTGAAAACCGCGCATGCGTGCAGCTCCTTGAAGCCTATAAAAAACTGAACTTATCTGATGAGAACTAGTGCCCCTCTGTCACCCCCTTTATTCTCTTATTTTTTCATCTTATGTCATATGTGTGCCTTAAACTCTTAAAACCTGATGTATCTCTTGTGTATACATGCTACATAATTCTGTACAATTGTTCAAATGTTTAATAATAATGAATAATAATAATAATAATAAAAAGCGGAGGTGACGTTGACGTACGATGCGGCGGCGTGTGTAAGTTCACATCCGGGTCGACTGTCATGGCCGCTTAGTACACTAATGTTGGTGAGTTAACGTTATACGTTTTAAAGTACATGCACTTCAAAGATTACAGCAGTAACAGCGTCTTCCCTGCGAGCCGCAGCTCGTCTGTGCACATTAGTAATTCATCACGTGTTTCCACGCGTGGAAATACAGACTGAGTGGCTGCGGACAGGAGGGCAGCCGTCATGCTCCAGGTCTTGTGCGAAATTCTGTTCCCCCCGTGTCGGGAGCGCGCACTGCAGCCCTCACGGCGCTGCGGATCGATCCCTCGGTAGAACGACGCTGTGAAGAGTTCCTGCTAAATTAATTTGTCCCCATGTTATGGAGGGGGAACAGAATATTTCGGATGGCTGAAATATTTGGTTCCCCCGTTTAACTTTGGCAAATAAAGAGCAAATGTTTTGATATTATTGTCCTTGATGAGAGGAACAAACACTGTAAAAGACTTACCGAGAAATCGATCACAAGTGCCGTGAAGACTGTCGGATCCGCCTCTCTGGCTGCGCGCTCCCGATACAGGGGGAACAGATTTTCGCACAAGACCGGTGTGATCATCATGTCAAAACTGCGTTTTATCCATATTCTGGCAGCCAGCACAGGACAGATGAGTGTGCAGATCAAACAGTAGACATGAAGTCTAATTTGAGGGTCAGTTGGCTTTGCGTGCAGACCTCACAGCATGCACGTGCAGGCTGCAGGAATGTGGAAGTGTGTGTTGGTGCAGTAAACCTGTGTTTCTTCCCAGGGAAACAGATCGTTGATCTGCAGTTCGATCGTCCATGGAGCAGATCACCTTCCATCATGACACTGTGCTGTCAGATGTTCACATGCTCCATCCCAGTGGACACCACTTTATGACACACCTCAACAGTGTTGGACAGCCTGGTGTGTATGATGATGTGTACATCACAATCACAGAGACAGCCGTGGCCTGTCCCCACTAATCAGCTCTTTGCATGTTGTGAATGAGAGGAGCTCCAGTGCAGTGGCAGGAGTTTCTGAAAAATGACTGACAGCTATTATGATAGTGTTTAGATTTTTTAAAGAAAAATAATGTGTTCAGTGTGAGACTTTTCTGTTTTTGTTGTTGTGTAGAGGTTGTGTTGGGTTTTCTTTTCTTCTGGTCAGACATAACAGAAAGTTTGATGTCAGCTTGAAGTTGTGTGTTTTTTCAGCACATTGTGATAGATGATTAATTAATCATATCAACAATTAAATCAATATTTTAACTGAATTTACACTGAATGATAAACAGGGGAAAGCTTTAACCACTGTTTTACCTGATAATTGATCAAAGCTGCTAACCCAAATAAAATGGATATTTATCAAAGCTAAATTAAAAATTTAATTTGACTATGCAAATAATTTAATTCTGAAATGTGCATTTTCCCATAAACCCACGTTTACTTGTTTCAGTCTTCATGTCTAGGTTCCAGATTCTGACAGAAAGACGTGACCGTAATGATCCAGAGGATGGAAAAGGGGAAAGCAGCGAAGCAGACACACAAGCCGCCCGAGGACGGGATGGAGAGGAATACGGGGACAGACGAGCACAGCCGCTCTTGGATGTGGACGGAGATCTCGACATAATACATCGGTATGCAAAACGCATTTGTTTAGTCAGCTGTTCAAACCTGGTGGAAAGACCAGGCCCACCACCAATACACCATTTCAGCATCTTCACATCATTTGTTTTATTAATGTGTTCATTATCTTCGTGCATAGTATGGAGTGCAAGTAAAATATTAGCAGCCTCACATAAGGAATTTCTGCCTCACTGGAAAACCTGCAAATCAGCGTGTAACAACAGACTGGAAGAAGAACACAAAACATTATTTCCCATCAAATTCTGACCCATAAACTGCACAACTTGCATGAATTTGCCCTTTGCTCTTGAAACAGAAGGTGTCGCTATCGAGTCCAGTTGTAACTCATTAGTCATGACAGATGAGGGCCAGAAAGCCTGCATCCCTTAATATTCTCTCTGATTGAAGCCTGCTGATCCACCTTAGCTGACCTAACAGCTGTAGTAGATGCTAGTAATGAAGCTATAGCTACGTGGGCCCTGTATAACTGTTTCAGTGGCCTAAACTAGTTATACCAGGTTTTACTACCAAGCACAATCAATTATATCCAATTACTGCAGGATACTGCAGTTCAGCTGAGCTTGTATGAACTCATGCGCTTCTTTTACTTTAAAGTTTGTGGCTCACTGTTCAGCTGTCCATGGGTCACACTGAGTCAGCTGACACTGGGCACCAATTGGGGTGATGGGATTCGTTCCATTGTCCTAGTTGGTGCTGATTATAGGGCCAGATCGGGTTAAACTAGTGTGAGGCTGCAGTTGCCAAAAATGCTCATAGGATAAAAGTTCATCAGAGGTTTGCCTACAACTTACTTAGTGGGTCACAGGTGAGCGCATCTGATGAGAGTGAATAATCTAAAATAATACAGTGTTGTTGATGTTTCATGTGTTTCTCTCTAGTAAAAATTGTGATTCAGATCAAGGTGATACTGATATGTTCTGATAAAATGCTGAACTCTACCATGAGAAAGGGAAGGGGGTTTTAGAAGATGGGGTATCCATTTTCTGGATGAATCTGACAGCTCAGGTGGTGCTATAAGAATAAGTCTGATATAAAGGATTGAAATCTGTGTGTGACAACAGACTGGTAACATATGTAACGCAAAACCTTATTTTCCATGAAACAGTCGCCTCAAGGCGCTTTGTATTGTGGGTAACAACCCTACAATAACACAGAGAAAACCCAACAGTCAAAACGACCCCCTATGAGCAAGCACTTGGTGACAGTAGGAAGGAAAAACTCCCTTTTAACAGGAAGAAACCTCCAGCAGAACCAGGCTCAGGGAGGGGCAGTCATCTGCTGCGACCGGTTGGGGCTGAGTGGAGAGAGACAGGACAAAAGACATGCTGTGGAAGAGAGACAGAGATTAATAATAATGATTAAATACAGAGTGAAGTATAAACAAGTAAATAAAGGTGAATGAGAAGAAACAGTGCATTATGGGACCCCCCTCAGCAGCCTAGGCCTATAGCAGCATAACTAAGGGGTGGTTCAGGGTCACCTGATCCAGCCCTAACTATAAGCTTGATCATAAAGGAAAGTTTTAAGCCTAATCTTAAAAATAGAGAGGGTGTCTGTCTCCTGAATCCAAGCTGGGAGATGGTTCCACAGAAGAGGGGCCTGAAAGCTGAAGGCTCTGCCTCCCATTCTACTCTGAAGTATCCTAGGAACCACAAGTAAGCCAGCAGTCTGAGAACGAAGTGCTCTATTGGGGTGATACGGTACTATGAGGTCTTTGAGATAGGATGGGGCCTGATTATTCAAGACCTTGTATGTTAGGAGAAGGATTTTAAATTCTACTCTAGATTGAACAGGGAGCCAATGAAGAGAAGCCAATATGGGAGAAATCTGCTCTCTCTTTCTAGTCCCTGTCAGTACTCTAGCTGCAGCATTTTGGATCAGCTGAAGGTTTTTCAGGGAGCTTTTAGGACAGCCTGATTATAATGAATTACAGTAGTCCAGCCTAGAAGTAATAAATGCATGGATTAACTTTTCAGCATCAGTCTGAGAAAGGATGTTTCTAAAGATATTGTGCAAATGTATATCCATGATATGCTCATTGGATAATGACCTGTGATTAATAAGTATGTTATTAAGTTCGGTGTAATTAACATAGTGCCAGTTCAGCAGCAGTGGCCTCAGTTAACCAATGACGGTGTGGTGTTACAGTTAGATCTGCCTCTCACTCCAGTTTTGAAACCGCAGCAGTGGAAAAAAATATTGAAATAATTAAAGTGTATAAAACATGTGCCAAAATGAACACTGTGTAAGTTCAATAAGGGACAAAGATTTTGCCAACATCTCCATACAAAATAATTCACAGGAAGTACTTTGGATAGTTCTTTCATCTAAATACTAAAGGAAAGGATTAATAACAGAAAACAAACTAATAAAAAGAAATAAGACTCATACACGGGGAAATCCATTTTTCCACTGATGAATCTGATATTCTGTGATTTCTTAGACCTCGGCCGAACACTGTGGATGATGGTGGTCGAAGACTGGACTCATCCAGTAATTCTCAAACAGAACAGCGCCGTACTGGAACAGGAAGAGTATGACATGGATGAAGAAGCATGTCATTGGTTCAAGGACATTATAAGGATCGGTGAGAACCTTGATTTTATTTTATATATTTTTAAGATTTTTTATTATTATTATTATCACGAGTGGATATTATTATTATTATCTGTAGCACCCAGAGCCGGTCTCAGCTCCTCCCTGAACTCTGTGCAGCATTCTTCCATCAGTTGATCCTTGCCTCCACCTTCACTTGCTGCTTCTTCTCAGTGTCCAAAGTCATCCTACAGAGTACCGTCCTATGCTGCAACATTCTCCCCTGCCACCACCTTGCAGTCTGCTTTCTCTTTCAGGTTGCACCTTCTGCGTAAGATGTAGTCCACCTGTGTGCACCTTCCCCTACTCTTATACACCACCCCCTCTTCCTCCCTCTTCTTCCAGCACAGCCATTTCCATCCTTTTTGCAAACTCTGCCACCATCTGTCCTTCTGCATTTCTCTCCCTAACACCATACCTACCCAACACCTCTCATCCCCTCTGTTCCCTTCTCCATATGCTACCCCTTCATTCAGCCCCTATGTTTAAAGTCCCTACTCTCACCTCCACGCTCCTTCCTCCTCTCCTCTTCCTTTGTCTTTGGCCAGTAGTAGCACAGTTTCCATTAGGACCCAGCACCAGAAGCAGTTGTTATGGAAACCTAATTCTTTATGATCTGTATGTTTGATATGGCCAATATTTTATGCCGGATGCCCTTCCCAATGCGACCTTCCCCATTTATTTGGACTGGAACCACCAGTACTAGGAGTACACTGGCTTGTGGCCCCCCAAAGCTGGGTTTTGAGATGTATTAACTTATTTAACAAATGAACTTATGAAAGCAATATTAAATCTCCTCCTTTCACATTATTTACACCAGATTCTGACCCTACTGTCTGCATGTTGTAGCAGCAATCGAGACTCGTCAGATTAGTGACGTACAATAAAGCCAAGAAATGTCCTGCAGTGAAGGTAGGACACGATGAGAAGCATCACTGCAGAGTGGTGCATAAACCAGAACCTGCCAATTCAATCCAATGGCATAATGGCACTTTAATATAATGATGTATTTCTAAAGTCACATCATTGCCCATTTTATTGTTCTCACACAGTACATCATTACTTAGATGTGACCAAAGTGAAATGTGAGTAAATGTGTATGAAAATTTAATTTTTGTCCAGTTTACACACCCAACATTTTGATTGGCAAACTTTTTTCCTGTCATTCCAAAGCAGGAATGGTGTTACAGGTGGAGGACACTCACATTTTTACCTTTTCATATTATCTGACTGTTTTTCTCTAGTATTGCATTTGGCTAGGGTCAATGTCAGAGCTGCAAAAGGACCTCCAGCAGCCAATCAGAAACAGACTTCATGAGGTGGCCTGAGGGCCCGACGCCCTCTAGTGGGCCCTGTGCTCACTGCCCGGCACCGTGGAGCCTGATTGGCATTTACCGTAGAATATCAGAACTGGCAGGTCCACCAGTGGAGCCCTGTGCTTTTCACAGAGAGCAGGTTCACCCTGAGCAACGACACCCTGACTCTCATCAGGTATCCACTGGACCCACTGTCAGAACCTACGCTGGTGCAGTGGGTCCTGGGTTCTTTCTGCTGTACAATGCTTGGCCTCATGCCTGACCTAAATCCAGTAGAGCACCTATGGGACATGATGTTTCAGTGCATCCGATGCTGCCAGGCTGCACCTCAGACTGTCCAGGAGCTCAGTGATGTCCTGGTCCGGATCTGGGAGGAGATCCTGCAGGACACCTGGCATCTCATTAGGAGCCCTGACATTATCAGACATGCATACAAGCACGTGGGGGCCACACAAACTACTGAAGACCATTTTGAGTTATTGCTATCACATTTCAGCAGAATGTTCCAGCCGGTTTTTTTTTTGTAGCCTCTGTAGGTTCATCATTTTCATTTGCATCAAACAATGTGGCATCCTTTCATTCCTAACACATTACCTAGCCCATATCAGTGCAGATATCCAGCAGGATTTCATTCCCACTGAGATCTGATGTGTTTTCTGTTTGGTGTTTTTGAGCAGTGTATTTTATACTACGTTCAGAAGGTGCAGGTTTTACTTTGAAGGTGAACAGTCTCTGTTTCCAGGTTGTGTTAGTTTTGTTCAGTTTTCATTGTACAAACTGTATAACGGCACAGGCTCATACTTTGGTGTGCTTAATTGTATTGCTCATTGTCATCTAAAGTTTTCCAATCCCTTAGGCAGCACCTGCTGTTGGAGAGCAAACCCACAGCTGTCAGCATACATTTGCATTAGTACAAGTAGGACAGGGAAAATAGGAAATACCACCAAAACTGGTATTTCTCATTATACAACTTTGACAAATGCAAATGAATTATAGTTCATATACAGACCAATACCTGTCTTTTTGAAAAAATCTTTTACTTTTGTGCTTCTCCTTTAGATTCTGGGAGGAAAACTTTGAAAAGTCCTCCATGCTAGGCAGTGCATCTGATGTAAATGGACCAAACTGGTCCTTATATAGTGCCTTTCTGCTCTGTCTGAGCAGTCAAAGCAGTTTCTACTATGAGCCTCATACACCTGCACATATTGATGAAGGCATTTCTTTCTACGCTCACACTCCAGTGGATACACTGGGGCAACTTGGGGTTCAGTATCTTCCCCAAGGGTAGTTTGACATGCAGACTAGAGGAGCTAGGGATTGAACCGCTGGCCTGCGATTAGCTGACAACCTGCCCCATCTCCTGAACCACAGTCACTCCACCATCATGTGCAGTGTTCTTAGCCATTGGTGTGTCTGTTCTTTAAAGCAACTGCTTTTAACTGCCTGAATACAAACACAAGCAGCAGTAAACTGGTAAACAAAAGAAGGTGGCAGGAGCATCCAGTATGTGCGTTTAATAAATGAATCCCATCTATTCACAGAGCACACAATGGCCACACCCTTGGAGGATGTTGGCAAACAGGTGAGTGTATTTAGCAACCAATTCTTGTGTGTTGTTGCAGTGGTTTCATTAAATTAGCAACATGTAACTGGCAGCATAACCTCTTCTTATGTTTAAAGGCTGTTTTAACTCATCCAAAGAAACCTCACACATGCAGTAACTGTTAGTAGCGTAATGTGGGCAATATGGCATTGATTCAACCGCTTGAGCCTCTAATCCACCAAGATCATCTAAGAGGTTAGCAACAATACTAATGAACTGCTCCTTCTCTTGACCGGTGCAGGCTGTCTGCAGCAGACACAATGAATGTAAGCACAAGTTATGAACACGGCAAGGAAACTGTAACGTGACTCAGAGTAAATCACAGAAAACACAGGCAGCAACTTTACATATGAAACATTAACTACTACTAAACACAGTGAGGGAATGAATAAGGGAAAGATTCTTAGCATGGGCGTTCCGGTGGAGACATTTATATGGAAAGGAGATTTCAGACCAACCGATGAATGTGCAGTCTTACCTCAGAGGCGCGTCCCAGAGAGAACTACGCATCTGTTTATGATGGATTTACTGTAAATCTGAGAATCAGATCATTACAAAGAGACAATCTCTTGTCTGTGTCTGTGTTGGCCCTGCGACAGGCTGGCGACCTGTACAGGTGTGCCCTGCCTCTCGCCCTATGTCAGCTGGGATAGGCTCCAGCCCCCCCGTGACCCTGAACAGGATAAGCGGACGTGAATGGACAAAGAGACAATCACAGTTCTCTCTTATTGTTACTGAGAGATTTATATGAAGGTTAAAAATGTATCAACTGAAAAAAAGTCAAAATCCAATCAGTAATGCTTGTGTTATTAAGAAGTATATGAACATTAAATCAGTAGATAATAAAAGTATTTTTAAAACCAGATGGGCACTCAGAGAGCACTTACCTCGCCCACCCGATACCGCGCTGCTATGACCCCACCCAGTGTTGTCATACTCCATCATTAATAATTTTCAGCATTCTGGATCATTAGATGTGTAATCCTCCTTCAATGATGAGCAAACTGATGTTCATGCAGCACCATAATCCTTTTTAGAGCATTCTGACTCATCCTCAGATTAGACACAAATATGTGAATATTGCTGCTGTCTCATAATCATAAAGAATCCTTCTAAAACTACCTAGATCCCGATTGTGATCCGTATCACCACCAAAATTTAATCAATTGTTCCCTGTACCACCCCCCAAAATTCATAACTTTCCGAGGTATCCTGCTAACAAACAGACAGACCAACGCCACCAAAGACCAAACCTTCCTCCACCTGTCAGTGGGCGAGGTAATCAGTAAAGGAGGGAAATGACCAAGGTGCTGGAAGACTGAGGATGTAATGGAGAGGGGAGTCCAGATACTTGGATTTTTTGTAATTACAGGTTTTTGTTCATTAAGATGTGTGTGGTGACACAAGGTGATCTGGAGGTGAAAATGATTTCTTACCCAAGGACCTAACTCACCTGTAAGGCCATCTGTGAGGTCCCAGGGTTGAAACCCTGAGCCGTTGAAAAGCATCTCCTCTTGACTTCAGAGAAACTGTCCTTTGTCTCGGTGGGGTTGTTCTTCAGTCCGTTACCTGTCAGAGCATCACCCAAATGGCTCCACATTTACAGCTATGGTTGATGAAGGGAGGTTTCTGAGTTAAACAGGAATACTCTGCTATGTTTCTGTGACTTGTCAGCATCATTTGCTAAAAGACAGGCTGCTGCATTTACAAATCTCTGCAGGCAGCACTTACAAATGATTTGAAGAATGTTTCAGAGCAGTACGGACACCGAGCACCGATGTCAAAAGTGGAGCATGGTGCACATCAACAGTTGTGACATAACATCTGGCATGCATGGCTGTTCATGAGAGTAACAGCAGTGAACGAGGTGTTATGAGGCTAAACAGGATAAGCAGAAGAGAATGGATGGATGATGGATGGATGGAGACTGTTTTGTTTATCAGTGGTTTCTAAGCAGGGAGGATATTAAAGCAGGTGTGCTTTCAGTGACAAACTGGGAATTTTTGAAAAGGTTTCAGTGAACTGTAATTGTTTGACTGTGTATGTCCATTGGTATACCTCTAATGTTACTGGAAATATATAATGCTGAACTGGTCCATGACATTCTTTGATATTAAGATAACATTGGAGCTCATGTGTTTTTGGCTCACATCAGGTCTGGCGGGGGGCATTACTCCTGGCTGACTTCATCCTCTCTGACCCGGACATGTTCAGAGGAGCTACAGTCCTAGAACTTGGAGCAGGGACAGGCCTAACCAGCATCATCATGACAACCGTAGCCAAAACGGTCTACTGCACAGGTATGCTGCCTTCAAGCATATACAGTGTTGTTTTTAAACTTCCACTGAGCAGATTGCATTAACAAAGTAAAGGCAGCATATCAAATGCTCAGCATTGTTTTTACTCAGTGAAAGTAAGCATTGTAAACACGGGGAATCGGGGGTACGAGACGAAAGCAGCATGTGGGATGTAAAGAATGAAAACCATGTCAGTTGCTGTGGGCGGTGCAAACTTTAACTTTAACTTTATTCATGCACCTAATTTGTTTTCCACTTTGTTTCACAGATGTGGGGGAAGACCTTTTAAGCATGTGCAAAAGAAACATCACATTAAATAAACACATGCTGGAGCCTGCAGGTGAGACAACACTGTCAGATTGCTTCCTCTCACCACTGCGGCGCCCATTCAGAGATTATCGCCCACTAAATATGTCACATGCAGGTGGTCGTAAAGTTACTGTTGCAAACATGGGATGGTTGTATGGATACACTTGCTGAATGTCTGTGTGCATGTGAGTTTAAAATCTGACTATACAGAACAGGAAGGTTCTGTTTTGCAGCTTTCTTGAGAAGTGTTAATCCAAACAAAGTGGGGTTGGCCACTGTAAGCAGCAGCCGGCTATTCCAGATGTCCCTCTCCTCAGGATAAACTAGCATCAGCTACTTGTGGATTCCCAGTGTACAGACCGGACAAGGAGAGCTGTTTAAAAAAACACAGAATGTTCTCCCTTTTAGCACGCTGAGTCCAGCCCTCTCTCCCTGGGTTCCAGCACACAGTAGCATAAGAAGGAGGCAGAGTTCAGCAGATTGACTTCAGGTGTACCTCCACCTACTTCATGGTCCCCCTTGAAGCACTTCAAGCGTGCTCCAGAGTGCAGATCCTGAACATATATCACTGAGGCCGAGCTCAGCCACTATATGGACCAGACTCATTTGGGTGAATATTTGAGGGAACTGAGACAGCAGCCATCTTGCTCCTCTTCTGTGGAACCAGCTCCCACTTTTAGTTTGGGAGAAAGTACAAAGTTTGTAGTTAATCATGGGTCAGCTGACCCTGAACTAGCTTTAATAATTCTGCTGTGCATTCAGGGTGCTGGGGGTCCCTCACATGCTGCACTTCCCTCTCTTCATTCCCATTGTATTTATACACCACTGTTGCATGCCATTAGCGTTGCTCAACTCTCCTCTGTGATTCATGTTTTCTCATGTTTGTTGTTCATTCTCCTCTTTTCTTTCCTGTCATTCGGTCGAGGCAGGTGGTTGGCCAACACCTAGCCTAATTGTACCAAGACAGATTCCTTTTAAAAGGGAGTTCTTCCTCTCAACTGTCACCTAGCGCTGCTTAAAAGGGACCATCAGACATTGTGTGGGTCTTTACCTTACAATATAAAGTACCTTGAGAGAGTTGTTGTTATGAACTGGTGCAATGCTGTATAACTAACATTGTAGTGAATTGATCTCATGACGATAAGTAAAGGCTTGAACTTAGTTTGATTGGTAAATGGAAAGCTTTCCACCTCAGCCTTCCTCACCACAGTGTTCTGCTGGGCACTCACATTCCTGCTCACACCGCACCAATCTGTCAGTGTTCTGATTGATTTTTTTTTATTTTACCATTTCATTTTTAAAGAAAAACTATCAAAGTTCATCTTATTTATCTATCTATCTTATCTTTCTCTCCACCAGGTGGGGAGGTGAAGGTGAGACAGTTGGACTGGCTCCAGGATGACTTTTGCACAGGTAACACACAGATAGTCATTTTTAAACATGCTGTTCACAGTTAGGTCTGGAAATATTTGAACAATGACACCACTTTTGAAAATGTTCACTTTCTAAGTCATCATGACACTGGCTTTAAATTAAAATTTTAGTGTAGAATTTCATCATTAATTCAAGTCAGTCACTGAATGTGAATAAGCATTTACCTGGATAAAAATGGTTAGGGCAGCTATTTTTGTAACCATGTGATATGTGTAAATTAGAATATGGAAAATATGTGAACACCAATGTTGGTTCTCTATTTTCACAGTCATAAGTTACATTCATGTATGTTAAAGTGTACCCGTCCATCCATCCATCCATCCATCCATCCATCCACTTACTTTCTTACCTGGGGCCAGGTCACAGGGGCAGCAGCCTAAGTAGAGAAGCCCGGACCTCCCTCTCCCCAGCCATCACCTCCAGCTTATCCAGGGAACCCCAAGGTGTTCCCAGGCCAGCCAAGAGCTATAATCTCTCCAGCGTGTCCTGGGTCTGCCCTGGGGCCTCCTCCTGGTAGGACATGCCCAGAACACCTCACCCAAGAGGGGCACAGGAGGCATCCTAGTCAGATACCTGAGCCACCTCAACTGGCTCCTTCCGATATAGAGGCGTAGCGACTCTACTCTGAGCCCTTCCCAAATGACTGCGCTCCTCACCCTATCTCTAAGGGAGAGGCCAGCAAGGCTTTGATGGAAGCTCATTTCTGCCACTTCTTCTATCTTGTTCTTTCGGTCACTACCCAAAGCTCGTGGCCATAGGTGAGGTTAGGGACGCAGATTGACCGGAAAATCGACAGCTTCGCTTTCACACTCAGCTCCCTCTTTACCATGACAGACTGGTGCAGCTTCTGCAGACGCAGCCTTAATCCATCTATCTATATCCTGCTCCCTTTTCCCGTTACTCTTGAACCCAGGATATTTAAACTCCTCCACTTGTGGCAGCAATTTGTCTGGGACAAAAACGACATTGTTCCTCTTGAATCTGAGGTCTGACTAATGGACGGAACCTCCTTTCCAGGACCGTGGCATAGATCTTCCCGGGGAGGATGAGGAGTGTGATCCCCGATAGTTAGAACACACCATCTGGTCCCTCTTCTTAAAGAAGAAGCTTCACAAGCTTCACGTGAACAATCTCGTCCAGCCCAGGGGCCCTGCCACCAAGGAGTTGTTCAGCCATCTCAGTGATCTCAACCTCAGTCATGGGCATGTCATCCCACTTGTCCCAGACTCTGCTTCCGCTACAGAAGGTGTATCAGTGGGATTAATGTGGTCCTTGAAGTACACTGCTTAAAAAAATAAAGGGAACACTCAAATAACACATCCTAGATCTGAATGAATGAAATATTCTCATTGAATACTTTGTTCTGTACAAAGTTGAATGTGCTGACAACAAAATCACACAAAAATCATCAATGGAAATCAAATTTATTAACCAGTGGAGGCCTGTATTTGGAATCACACACAAAATTAAAGGTTAAAAACGTGCCTGTATGACCTCCCTACAACACCTGGGCATGCTCCTGATGAGGTGGAGGATGGTCTCCTGAGGGATCTCCTCCCAGACCTGGACTAAAGCATCCGCCAACTCCTGGACAGTCTGTTGGTGGATGGAGCGAGACATGAGGTCCCACATGTGCTCAATCGGATTCAGGTCTGGGGAACGGACGGGCCAGTCCATAGCTTCAATGCCTTCATCTTGCAGGAACTGCTGACACACTCCAGCCACATGAGGTCTAGCATTGTCCTGCATTAGGAGGAACCCAGGGCCAACCGCACCAGCATATGGTCTCACAAGGGGTCTGAGGATCTCATCTCGGTACCTAATGGCAGTCATGCTACCCCTGGCGAGCACATGGAGGGCTGTGTGGCCCTCCAAAGAAATGCCACCCCACACCATTACTGACCCACTGCCAAACCGGTCATGCTGAAGGATGTTGCAGGCAGCAGATCGCTCTCCACGGCGTCTCCAGACTCTGTCACGTCTGTCACATGTGCTCAGTGTGAACCTGCTTTCATCTGTGAAGAGCACAGGGCGCCAGTGGCCAATTTGCCAATCCTGATGTTCTCTGGCAAAGGCCAAGCGTCCTACACGGTGTTGGGCTGTGAGCACAACCCCCATCTGTGGACGTCGGGCCCTCATACCATCCTCATGGAGTCGGTTTCTAACCGTTTGTGCAGACACATGCACATTTGTGGCCTGCTGAAGGTCATTTTGCAGGGCTCTGGCAGTGCTCCTCCTGTTCCTCCTTGCACAAAGGCAGAGGTAGCGGTCCTGCTGCTGGGTTGTTGCCCTCCTATGGCCTCCTCCACGTCTCCTGGTGTACTGGCCTGTCTCCTGGTAGCGCCTCCAGCCTCTGGACACCACGCTGACAGACACAGCAAACCTTCTTGCCACAGCTCGCATTGATGTGCCATCCTGGATGAGCTGCACTACCTGGGAGGAGGCAGGAGTTTTTGCTTCGACCACCGACTGAGCCTCCCGGCTGGCCTCCCGGTACCTGTCAGCTGCCTCCGGAGTCCCACAAGCCAACCAAACCCGACAGGACTCCTTCTTCAGCTCCCCTTCACCTCCAGTGACCACCATCAGGTTCAGGGATTACCACCATGCAGCTGCAGCTCTGTGCAGCAGCCTCAACAATGGAGGTATGGAACATGGTCCATTCAGTCTCAAAGACCTGGGCCTCCCTCAGAATGCCATCGAAGTTCTGACGGAGGAGGGAGTTGAAGATTTCGTGGCCTGACGCCTCTGCCAGTCATTCCGAGTGCACCCTCACAATACATTTAGGTGCACCAGGTGTGTCCAGCATCCTCCCCCACCACCTGATCCAACTCACCACCAGGTGGTGATCAGTTGACAGCTCAGCTCCTCTCTTCACCCGAGTGTCCAGAACATACAGTTGCAGATCTGATTATACAATTACAAAATTGATCATCAACCTGTGACCTAGGGTGTCCTGGTGCCAAGTGCACTTTTGGACATCCTTCTCCCAGTAGGACAACGGAGTCACCAGATGGAGCACTCTCAAGTACCTGCCCCGCAACACCAAGAAGGTTGGGTGCTCTGAACTGTCATTTGGTGCATAAGCACAGACAACAGTCAGAACCTGTTCCACAGCCCGAAGGCACAGGTGAACCACTGGTGAAAACTCCAAAGTACAGGCACGGTTGGTGGGCCTACAGTAGGGTGGGTCCATGTCTCTTCTTCAGGCTGCGCCTGACTGGGCACCACGGTCTAAGGCATGGCCACCAGACACTCTCCCTCGAGCTCCCACCTCAGGCCTGACTTCTAACCCCTTTAGGGCCTGTGGGCTCACTTCACTCATGGACCCTATTTGAATTCAGTTTAATTTTATATAAATAGCACCAAATCACATTTTTTTCTGGTTCTACAGTTGGGCTTCTCCACTCCAAGTGTAGCCTAAGCAGTACTGAACTTTGGGCTACCTACTAATTGTTGTTGATTGAAATAAGCTTGTCTGGCAATACGGGAGTCTCCATTTTCATGAGGCATCAAAACGACTGTTAGGATTGAGAACTTTAGGTTGCTGGGGTTATGCCAGTTTTACTAGCAGAAACACTCAAAGCACACACTCTCTTTTAATGTTATGTTACTGTATAGCATTTTCCTCTTATGCTTGTTTTATGCTTGAGTGGCAGCAGTGCAAAAGCAACCCATCTAGGCTGCAAAGAGGAAGACGTGATGCAACCAGTCTGTGGGCTACTCTTGCTTGTGCTGTAGTTGGTCTGTCAGCCAGCCACGGAGAAAAGTTATAACATACAAAGAGCTGAAGGGAAACTGAGTGTTAAAAATAATGACAAGTGGCCACTTTTCTCATTCTTGGTGAACTCTGCTGTTGCTCTTTTCCCTGTTCCAGCCCACTCATCAACTAATCAGCATTCAACCAATGCATAGGTCATTGGGATTGGGATTTTGGAGGACTCCATGGGAGCACTTTCAGGGTGGGTGAAAACCTCCCTCTGTTTGCTGTCCATATGGAAATTTGCGGGACCATGAATTTTGATTGGCACACATTTGTAGCAATGATTTGTGTGCCGCAGTTGTGTTGGTTTCAGACTATATTATAAGATAAGAAGATATAAACTTCATTGCCCCACATAGGAAATTAGTCTTGGACAAACAGTGCTACACATTGGTGCTTTTTCATAATAAAATAAGATTTCCATAATACAACCATCTGTCTTCCCAGTCCAAAATGCTGTCCAGCCCAGTGTTGAGTGCTCAGACCGCTACACTGGAGAAACCAAACAGCCTCTTCACATGCAAATGGCAAAACACAGAAGAGCCACCTCGACAGGACAACACTCAGCTGTCCATCTGCATCTAAAGGTCAAAGGTCACTCTTTTGAGGATGCCAATGTTCACATTTTGGACTGGGAAGACAGATGGTTTGAAAGAGGAGTAAAAGTAGCATCTATGTCCACTGTGAACAACCATCATTGAACAGAGTTGGTGGATTACATCACCAACTTTCCCCCGCCTACAGTGCTGTCCTGAGCTCTCTCCCCAGGCATCTCAACCCCCATTCACACCTTTGTTCAGGTGACCTCAATAGGTCACATGATACAATGGAGAGAAGTCCCAAATTGTTTTCACCTGAAACCACTGATTAAAATGACCCACGCCTCCTTTCACACCTTGGCGCATGTGGTTATGCACATAAACAATAGTGTGTCACAACCACCACCAGGGGACCACACCCACTGTCTAGACCCACCTGGGTCTCTCCACCTTTTGGTGTGAGAACTGAAGAAGCCTTTCGGATGAGAGGAGAAACGTCTCCAAGAAACAAAAAGAAGTCCAGTCTCCCTTTTTTCAAGCTCCAGAGACTACTATGACCTGGATGACTGAGAACCTACACAGATATAGTAGACCTGTCCATTTGTGACTGGACAGATGCCGCCGGCACTGCCCCTCTTAAATGAACATGCTTTTAGCTCCGTTAGAGACCCCTGGGTTGGCTTATCTAGTTGGTAGCCACCTACTGAATGTTGATGTTGGTATTGGTGAAGACAGACAATGGAAAGAGACCCTGGCTATGTTTACGTTTCAAATGCCTTTGTTTAGACAGTTTTTGACGTTGTCCATTAAACAGTCCTAAAATTGAACTTGATATCCGAGTGTTTTAGACTAGTCGATTAGTCTAATTTCTCCTTGGAACATCTCTACTAGGAACAGCTAAGATACAGCTTCTGCTTTCAGATTGCTGTGATATGGATTTTCAGGTCAGGGCACAATTTGATAGCAGAAATGTTAAAAGATGTTCAATACTTATTATTTCTTCTTTTTTTTTTGCCTTTCATGTGAGCATGGCCTGGAATGTTCTGTCAGTATTGCTGCAGTTTGTAGTCAAACTGATGATGGTTCATAGATTTAAGTATTTAATTTTTTATCTCTCAGCCTTAAAAGGCCTTAAAAGGCTGGTGGGGCATTGTTGTCACCCTGCTGAGTGGGTGAGTGGCCACAAGAACCATGTGACCAATGTGTGCTCAAATTCACACCATAGATGCATCTGCTCAGAACAGTGTTTCAGATGAGTTTGAATCTTGATGACCTCTGACCTTTACCTTCTGAATGTGATAACTGGAGAATGATTTCAAATTGATGCCATAGATGAGTCTACTAAAAATCACGGATGCGTCTTAACATAACAATGCCAATAACAGACAGTGACAGTTTTCTCTGTGTTTTGTGTTTATTTGGATTTTAGCATTTCTTATTGCTGGTTCTTACTCAGTCGTTTGCTTTTGAGTTGATATGGAGAATAACGTTACCGAGGCTCTTATACACTCCTTTAAGATCTACTGGGAGCTGTAATTATGTGTTCTGGACCTTGTGCTTTCAGGGGATTTGTACCACCTAAAGATTCTACTGGCAGGAGGCTGAGGGGAGCACTGGCAGCCAGAGTTTTTTAATTCTGTGATTTTTGCTTCCAATTTGAAATGTAATTCATTGCCTTCTTTTTATGAGGTGAATATGAAATGATCCTCCCACTTTATACAGCTTTGCCAGTTTCCCAGAGGAGTGATGGAGAGGAACATTTATGTCTATGAAACATGTCCTCTCAGTCAGTTCTTCATCCTTTAGCAGATGTATTAAACACCACGGGGTGGTTGATTTGAGTTTTTTCTGTATCTTAAACCGGTGAGGGATTGTTGATTGTTTTTGGATGAATTGGTGTGTCAAAAATATTTGAGTGATATTTGAGGGATTTTCTTGTAAGAAATGTATATTGTGGCAGTGCTTGATCCATTATCTTTTTAACAGCATTTTGATAATAGGTCAGTGTCCAAGTATGTATCAACTTAAGTTTATAAATATACACACATTCCCATCTTAGTTTGTCAAGTAATCCTAACTAATCCCACTAATTGTCCACCTCATTAATATTAACTATGTTAGGCTTACTAAAAAAAATGCAGGGAGATGTTTTCCACATTGTAACCAGGCACATTGGGGTGGCTGTAGCTCAGGAGGTAGAGCAGATCACCTACAAATCGGAAGGTTGGTGGTTTGAATTCTGGCTGCTCCGGGCCGCATGTTAAAGTATCCTTGGGTGAGTTACTGAACCCCAAGTTGCTCTCCGACGCAAGTGTTGGAGTGTGAAAGTGTGTGAGTGTTAGAGAATAACAGCACTTAGCTTAGTTAAATATGGAAGTGCTTGTGTGAATGGGTGTGAATGGGTAAATGTAAACGTGTTGTATAAGTGCTTTGAGTGCTCAGATAGAGTAGAAAAGTGCTATATAAGAACTAGTTTGTTTACTGTTTACCCGCGGTAGTTGAGAGGATAGCTTGAGTAAGGCGTTGATATTTTTGCTTTGAGGGATTAGTGTACATGTCCTGTGCCATTCAGTCATCACTAAAGGTGATTTCTAAGGGGAGTACACACTTCACCACACACGGAACTTCTGTTTTACCAAACCTCAGGATTTCAGGGATTTCCTTGTGCTGCAGGCATTTCAAAAAGGCAATTGTATCACCTCAAAATGTTGGACATTCTGCTACAATATGAACATCATGAAAATGCCTCAAATGTCTCATGGTCTTCCTTTTTTTACTGTGTATGTTGCATAGAAAAAAAAAATCCAGCATCAGTGTCATATGAACATAGCATGAGAGTGCAGCTGTGCAGGTCGACTGAGTATAGTAGGCCTTGATATTAACCTTATCAAAAGAAATACTTAAAGTTAACATTTTTAAATGCACCTCAATGTTCAGTTTGGATTTGCTTCTCGTTTTGTTTTGGAGTTGTTTCTACAATAAGAAATGACCACCAAATACACCAAACCAAAATATCATTTAAAGTATTTTCTTTTGTTTAATCTTTGTAGATCCCACCATGGAGTTTAGTTGGACAAACGAGGAGGTAGCAGATCTGAATAACACCAGCTTCATCATTACTGCTGACGGTAAGTCTTTGATTCTAAAAGCAGAGCTCTTCTTCACTATGTATGCTCCGTTCAAAAGGTTACTGAAAAAGACAGGAAGCTAAATAATTTTTAATACATTTTTCTGAATGGAAAGTTGCAAAGACTGTGTGATTTGATCATCTGTAGTAGATTCTGACAATCCAGAAAAATTTCTGCTCAAGGAACAAGACTGAAATGTAATGTGTTTTAAAAGTTCTACAGTGGAAATCACTGCAGGGGTTAAAGAACAGTTCAACAAAAACAATTTGTCACTGCATCCAGAAGCATTGGCTGAAACTCTACCGTGCAAAGACCCACAGTAGCACACGGATCAAAAATAAGCATCAGTCTAAACCCACTTGAAATCCACTATATTGCCAAAAGTATTAGGAGAAAGTTTATGGGAATTTTTGACCATTCTTCCAGAAGCACATTTGTGAGGTCAGACACTGATGTTAAACTGTATTTTTATGCAGACGATACTGTACTGTATGCTCACGCAAAAACAAAAAATGAAGCTGCTACAGTACTTTCTGACGCCATGATACCAATATCTCACTGCCTCCAGGACTCTTGTTTACATCTTAATATTAAAAAAAAAAAAATTTGTATGTTTTTCTCTTGACTGCCAGCAGACAGCGAGCAACTGTCTGTGTTAGTCAGTGGTGAGACATTAAAATGTAAAGAGAATTTCACCTGTAATCAAACTTAATCTTTCAAACTTCAAACATACAAGACCATCACTGATGACAGAATCAGCAAAGGCTTATATGCATGCCATGATATTTAGTCATATAGCTTATTGTTATACTACATGGTCTTACAGTTCATAGGCCATTTTGAAGCCCTTAAAATTTCTTTTTAAGAAAACACTGGAAATTTTTGACAAAAATCCTTTACAGTATCATTATTGTAATATCATAATTAAGTACAACATTTTGGATTTTGATAGTTATCAGATTTTTATGGATGCTTGCCTTATTTTTAAAGTTTTAAATGGACTTGCACCTCCTCTTTTAATGTATTTTATAAGCAAAAAAAACAAGTAATACAGTAAACACAAGAGCACTGACCAGAGGGGGTTGTAATGTACGGGGGTGCAGGACTAAATTTGGCCAGATATGGAAGACACTGCCAGTTTATCTCAGGAACTGTCGCACCTACTTTAATTTTTAAAAACTCTTTGAAACATCAAAATCAAGTGTGTGTTTTCAAAGAACACAAAGTGCTTGTTTCTGTCATCTTTTCACTATTTTAATTGAATTTGTGGAGTGAAATAATGTAAAAATGATATCATGTACTGACACAGTTGTAAGTTCAGATTGTGCGTTTACAGAAGCCTACAGTGCAGGTGTGCAGGCTGTGAGGCACAATAATAATTTGAATTTGTGTCACCAGTTTGCTATGATGATGATCTGACTGATGGCCTTTTCCGAACATTGTGCCGACTCTGCAGCAACTTTCTACGTACCTGCACTATCTTCATCTCCATGGAGAAAAGGTATGTTGAGAACATTTATTAGTATGCCTGAGCACATTTGGCCTTTGGAATGAATATATTTCTTAAGCTGTTATAAATAGTGAGGTTGGCCAACTTACAGAAGAAGGAAATGTATAGAATTAATATTCTCTAGATTCTGATCTTAAGTCGTTCGTGAGAATCTATATAATGGCTATTAAGTTGCATCATATGTCTGTCAGTATTTCAGATGTGTGTGCTAAATGTCTAGATGAAAAATGTATGTCTCATTGTCTGAGAATGTCCAAAGATTCATAACTTTTAGAACGATGCTATAAAGTATTTGTCAAGCTCAAGAAGTTTGTAGTCTTATACACTGCAAAAACACAGTGGTTACACTGAGCAGTGAAATTCTTACTTCACGAGTTCCCTTCACACAAAAATAAATAACCAAGCAGGAAATAACCATTTTCCTGACAGAACGCTTCGGACTATATACAATCTAATGTGTCCAGAATCGTTTCTTTGATAGGGGACATGACTCTCCTCTCAAATACTTCATTGTAATAGAAGTGAGTGTGATGGGGTGACAGTCATTCAAACAGGTTAAGTTATTTTTCTTAAGGAGGGGCACTGTGATGGTGGACTTGAAGCATGTAGGCAAAGATGACTGGGAGATTAACAAATTGAATATATCTGTGAGAACCTCAACCAGCTCTGAAGAGCAAACCCTAAAAGAACAGCCGGGGTGTTGTTGGGGCCAGCTGCTTTTTGGGATTTAGTCCTCATCAGCACCTTGCACACCTCAGTTGAATTCACAGGGTGGCTGTGGCTCAGGAGGTAGAGCAGGTCACCTACTTATTGGTGCTTTGATTCCTGGCTGCTCCAGTCTGTGTGCCAAAGTATCCTTGGGCAAGATGCTGAACCCTGAGTTTCTCTCTGATGTGTTCATCGGAGCATGAATGTTAGCTAGAAAACACTTAGGTGTAGAAAGAAGTGCTTGTATGAAGTGTGAATATAAAACCAGTCCATTAACCATTAGAGTCAGTGAAGAGCTCTGTGCTGCCTCTGCCTCTGCCTCCAAGTTGGTTGTGTTGGCGTGAGCATAGAAGTCACTCGGCTCGTCTGGTAGTGCATGTGGCTGGGCTGCTGTTCCTCTGCTTAAAGTAAGTGATGTGTTGCAAGCCCTGCCACATGCATGAGGAATCAGGGTTGTTGTAGTATCCCTCCAACTTCAGTGTGAACTGCCTCTTGGCTTCCCTGATGGATCTATGTAGGTCGTATCTGGCCTTTCTCAGAGCTGCTTAATATGAAAACCTTTAAGGTAACATCAAAACAGACTCCTTCAAGCCAGGAGGGTTACTGGACTGTGTTGAACGCGTATGGATGTATGGACACAGGAGCAACTATGCTGTATTGGTCTGGCGATACTAACTTTGATTGCTAGGACATGCATGAAGACTTCATCCAGCTGTAGGAACCTTGTATAAATATGATTTTTTTTTTTTAATGGAAAGCTGGCTCCTACCTGAAGGTGGTGTGGATGGTGTAGGACACTGATTGCATTAATATGTGTCTTTAATTTAGTACTGAAACAGGCTGAATATGAAGGTGTGTGTATAGGTGTACATGTCTGTTTGTATTACCAGCTTTGTTCTAGTTTTTGCTTGTTTCTTTGTTCTTGGTGTGCTAATAAAAAGGTAATAATATTCATCATCATCATTATTTCTATAGCACCTTTCAAAAACAAAAAGGGGCTTTAACATGGGGTGGGGCCTGATCATTGCTGGATGAGGAAACAAGCAGCAGCATAACCTTCCAGTTAGCGGATGTCATGCAGGAAGAGAATGAGCAAAGCCCTGACCCTAACCCTGACCCTGACTGCATAACTACACATCCACACTGAAATGGGTGTGTGATCTTGGTCAAGCAGCCCAAAAGGTAGAATGAGGCAATCACACTCACTACAGGCTGTTTGTCATGTGAGTGTAGCAGTACAGATGATTTTGGCTGACTTAACTGTAGTTGGCAAGCTTTACTGTTCAATTTCAGTAGGTAGCATGGATACACATTTCCTAAAAGTACCAGATTAGTTTTTGGTGTGTGGAAGGACAGCCAGAGCTAACTGCCCCACAGTCAATTCCCCACACTGAGCTGATCTTCTGTGTACGGTCAGTTCCTTAAAGTTTGTCAAGCCTCCTGGGCATTTCTGGACCTTGGGCTGTGGTTTTTAGATTGATCCCTTGAAATACGTTTCTGACCTCTTGCACATGAGCATTGGCAGTGCTGGGTGGTTCTTCACAAGTGTGTCAAATGCAACCTTTAAACTTTAATCTTAGGGAACAAGTTCCAGGAGGCAAATCTAGTGAGTAAAGCAGGCAGTGAGCAAAGATTGTGTTGGAGTGGCCAATAAAACTTAATCTTTGTCAGTAACACAGTCCAGCGTAATGCATTACTGTAATCACATTACATTTTTTTAGTAATGCAGTAATGTAAGGTGTTACTGTGCTAAATTCAGTAATGCCATCATTTGCATTACAAATGTTCTTCAGTTATCTACACAATGTGCAGACAGAGTGGAAAAAAGATCTGATATACTTTTTTCTCCCCGTGCTACAAACAGCTGATTTCAGTTTGTGTGCAGCGAGGAGGAAAATAGATGGAGTGGTCTACAGCTTTTGAGCAGTGGCGATATGGACATGGCTTTTATTTTTACTGCACAAAAGAACAAGTGTGAAAGGATGAAATGCAAACTGCATCCAGGACAGAAACAACAACATTACATTACTAGCACATCTTCAGCATGCTAACGCAAATCTAACAAAGAGCCCAGAGTGATGAACTTTAACAGGTAACAAAGACGGTGATGAGCAGTCAGGCTGGCAGCATTGTAGGCTTCATTTCTACCTCTGTATGTTTCTACAGTAGAATCACTGTGAAGTCCCTTTGGACAGGTTTTCATCTCTGCTTTGTGTTCATACAGTTTAGTTGGACTTAGTTGGACTTTAGAAGGACATTTAAGTTTAATATTTCCACGATGCATTTTACAGTCAATTGGGTATTTCATATTATTTAATTTGCACAAGTGAGCAGTTATTAGTTAATATTTCTTTTTCCTAAGCACTTAATCTAACACTCGCACTCCACTGTATGGATCTTGGGGTTCAGTATCTTGCACTTTGACATGTAGGTTGGAGGAGCCGGGGGATTGAACCACTGAAATTTCTGATAATGGCAGGTGACCTGCTCTATCTTCTGAGCCACAACCACCCCTACTTGTACCTGTTGGTTCCAAGGTTATTAAGTTATAATGTTCCTCTCTGTATGTGGATGTCTTTTAAGGATGAACTTCACCCTGCGACACATGGATGTTTCCTGTGAAGCCTATGATCATTTCATCCACTGTATGTGCCACCTTCAGGAGATGGTGGATGGGCGCTGTCGTTTCAGAGTGGAACAGCTCCCTTCTAACTTTGGACAGTTTCTTTTATATGAACGCGTTGAGCAATTGGTAAGTGAAACATTTGCCATTTTTAACACCATTTTTTTTTGATAATTTCAGTTTTATAAACTTTTTTTAAAGCCTATCATGTCTGGCAGTTTTTGCAAATGGAATCATAATCTAAATGCATTATTGTACCAAGCATATTTGCTTTTACAAGAAGAGCGCTATAACTTCTCTATAGGCTACTGTTGTTAATATTTGTCATTTATTTTATTCGTTCTTTTTGTTTATTGTCCTCAATAAAAGACTGCCAGCTCTGACAGGCAGGAAGTGGGGGTAAGAAAATAGAACAAATAAGGGGACAGACCTAGGTACACATTTATACATACATACATACACATATAACACACACACACAAAATCTTGCTTTGCTATGTTTTATTGTATGTGTGTGTGTGTCTCTGTCATGAAACGTACTCAGAAATGAGGGTGAGAAGCTGCAACCATGCCCCCGGAGCTAGAGGTAGATAGGGAAAGACCTAGGGGTCCCAGGCCATCCACACCCCACCCAGAAGTCAGGAGACCTGCGGCCACACATCTTGATGACATCTGCAAGCACACCCCAGAAGAGGAAGGAGGGAGATCCTAGACGGAGCTCCCACAGTTAAAAGGCAAGATCCCTAGAGAGCCAGAGGCAAAGAGCAGCCCCCACCCCCCACCCCAGCACAAGCCGAGAACACGCACCTGAGGCCCCAGGCGCCTGAGAGCCGCCCAGCTCCCAGCAGAGCCCCCCTCATGCTGGAGAGGCCCGAGCCACCCCCAGGTCACAACCCTCAAGGGAGCGGGCCAACAGCCACGCCAAGACATCCGGCCACACACCCCAGGACCCACAGCCACCCACATCCCAGGGGAGATAACAACGATAAGTGGGCAGCGGTAGGGAGGGGTAACTCCCAGGTGGCACATCCCACAGGGGCCAAGGCTCAGTAAGCCACAGACCGTAAAATGTGTTCGCAGCACAAGAAAGGGGAACGTATTCTCCTATGTTTGTGCACTTCGGCTTCCGTGTCCAGATGAGGACCCGCCCACACTCATACGTAAAGGATCAGTTCACAAAGCGCGGTGGAAACGCAGGCCCGGTTCATTGAAACCAACACCAGCACTGGCATGAGCACCATTACCTCGGCAGTAGCAATGTAGCAACTGAGGACAGCTACAGTTATACCTTGGAATCCCACAGGCAAATGGGAACTATGAAGAGGCCGCTAGGAAAGCAACCTCCAAGTACCTGCAGAGAGTAAGGCAAGTCCTGAAGAGTCAGCTGTATGGGAAGAACAAGATCCAGGCTATCAACACCTACACCCTGCCAGTTGTCAGATACAGTGCTGGGATAATAAGCTGGCCAAAGGAGGAGATAGAAGCAACTGACATCAAGACAAGAAAGCTCCTTACCATACATGGAGGGTGTCACCCCAAATCCAGCACCCTGAGACTGTACGCTAAGGGGAAGGAAGGAGGCCAAGGACTAGTGAGTGTCAGAACCACTGTCCTAGATGAAACAACGAAGATCCATGAATACATCAGGAAGATGGCCACAAAGGATCATGTGCTTAGTGAGTACCTCAGGCAGCAGAAACCCAAGAAAGAAGAGGAGGAAGAACAGGAACCATCATGGAAGGACAGGCCTCTGCACGGCATGTACCACCAGCAAATCGAAGAAGTGGTTGACATAGAGAAATCCTACCAATGGCTGGACAAGGCTGGACTGAAGGAATGGGATACGCCCCCACAACAGAGAATAACAGAACTAAGATCCTGTGGGACTTCCAGATACAGACAGAAAAGCTTGTGATGGCCAACCAAACGGACATCGTAGTGATGGACAAACAGAGGAAGAAAGTCATAGTGATAGATCTAGAAATACCAAGAAAATACAAAAAAAAAACCCAAAAAAACAAGTGATGGCAACATCATGAAGAAGGAACATGAGAAGCTTGATAAATACCAAGGGCTCAGAGAGGAGGTTGAGAGGATGTGGAAGGTGAAGGTAACAGTGGTCCCCGTGGTAATCAGAACACTATGGGCAGTGGTGCCCAAACTGGGAGAGTGGCTCCAGCGGATTCCTGGAACAACATCATAGATCTCTGTCCAGAAGAGCACAGTCCCAAACCTGAAGGACAAAGACCACCCACACTTTTGTGATATAAATATTTACCACAAATATGATTTCTTTCCCAAAAGTCTGCTGCACTCACCCTCTCATCCAGATCAGTGAGCACTGGGTCCCAAGGACTATAGTGGATTCCAAACAAGTTCAGAAAAACATCTCAAGGATAATTAACACAGTGTGCAGTCCAGAGAATGAATGAGACATTTCTAATTTGGAGTCAGTAAATTTTACAATGCAAAAACATGTTCTCTTTGTCAGTATGGATTATTGGCTGTATATCGAGAGTAAAGGTTCTGTGGCTGAACAATCCAACACAGTTTAGATGGATTAGATGTAAAGGATGAGTTTCCTACAATGGAATAAGTTGTTTATTTGTGTATTATATACATTTTTGCAGGAGCTGTGGAAGGTGACTGCAACTCCACTTCCTTTTGAGCAAACCCGATCTGACCCTGAACCGTTTTCATCTTGACCTTGTACTTGCATCAAAGCAGAGTGAACACTGTATTCTCCAAATATTTTACTTAAATGATGCTTCATGTTTGTTGAAGTTTTAATCTATGACATATATAACTGATAAAAATGAAATTCAGTATTCAAGATAGATACTGACAATTACAAAATAAAAGTTAAAAAAAAAATTATTTTGCATTTGCATTTTCTTGTGTACCTTTGCATCTCTTATACTGCTTTTCCTTCTTTAGATCTTTTCTTTAAAGTCCCATACTATTGAAATATGATGATTTACAGGAAAAAAATCATTTTTGTCAAAAAATGACTTTGACCATTATTTTAGGAAGGTGGCATTGTTAGTTATTTTACCAGGGACCAGGGTACCAAAATAGAATTCTGCAGACAGCAAACATCGACTTCTTTGTCGAAAAGAACCAACTTTCATGTCAATGGTTTTCAGTGGTTTGGTCTCTGGCCTGAGACCCAGAAACCAAACAGCTGTCTTCAGTCATAGATGCACTAGATTCACAAAAGTATTCGCTCGTCTGCCTTCACACACACATGAACCTGAGTAACAGCCATCCTTAATCCAGAGGGTTTAATATGATGTGGGCCCACCCTTTGCAGCTATAACAGCTTTAGCTCTTCTGGGAAGTCTTTCCACAGGTTTAGGAGTGTTTATGGGAATTTCTGACCATTCTTCCAGAAGCACATCTGTGAAGTCAGACACTGATGTTGGAGAGAAGGCCTGGTTCACAGTCTCCACTCTAATCCATCCCAGAGGTGTTCTATCAGGCTGAGGTCAGGACTCTGTGCAGGCCAGTCAAGTTCTTCCACACCAAACTGGCTCATCCATGTCTTTATGGAGCTGCTTTGTGCACTGGTGTGCAATACCGTTCTCCTGGCAACTGCTAAACCCAGACTCCTCCATCAGATTGGCAGATGGAGAAGTGTGATTCATCCCATGAAGCTCTCTACACACCGTTCTTGAGCTGATCTGAAGGCCACATGAAGGTTAGAGGTCTGTAGTGATTGACTATGCAGAAAGTTGGTGACCTCTGTGCACTATGACCCTCAGCATCCACTGGCCCCACTCTGTGATTTTACGTGGCCTACCACTTCATGGCTGAGTTGCTGTCGTTCCCAATCGCTTCCACTTTGTTATAATCCCACTAACAGCTGACTGTGGAATATTTAGCAGTGACTGGACTTGTTGCACAGGTATCATCCTATCAGGGTACCACGCTGGAGTTCACTGAGCTCCTGAGAGCGACCCATTCTTTCACTGATGTTGGTAGAACCAGTCTGCATGCCTAGGTGTTGGTTTATACACCTGTGGCCGTGGAAGGGACTGGAACCCCTGAACTCAATGATTTGGATGGTGAGTGAATACTTTTAGTAATATAGGGTATGCAAAAGCCACCATTACATTATTTGTTTTGGAGTCTTGAGGCTTGCATGCTGAATCCTCAACCTTAACTTTTTGGCTGCCACCATGCTGGGTTTTTGAACCTCAAAAAAACAAAACAAACCTGGCAAGCGTTTCTAGTAAGTTGAATTTGTAAACTAATAAAATACTAGAAATTCCCTTCTTCAAACTGAATCACAAATGTCTTGGATGAGTTGTAAAACACAGCAAGTCGTGCTGTCTGTTTGATAGCCATTAAAAATGCTCCAAGAACCACCACCAGCACAACATGGTAGAGCTGTCCACTTCAGTAACTCAAGTTGGCATTGTGAGTTCTGGTAGACAGCAATCAGCTACAGCTATGTTGGCTTGTAAAGAAATTCAGTTATTATGAAGGGGAAATTATCCACAGGTCATTTTTTGTACTATGCTGTAAATATGCTTTATAATGCTGTAAAAATTGACATTTAAACATGGGACTCTATAACTACAAGTTACAATACAATACAATACCAAAATGCATCTATTAAAAATCTTTTTCTTTTGAATTGATATGGTGAATAACGTCACTGAGGCTCACATGCACCCTTCAAGATCTACCAAGATCTGTAATTATGTGTTAAAGAACTTCTGCTTCCCGGGATTTGTGCCACCTAAAAATTCTACTGCCAGGAAGCTGAGGATGACCACTGGCGGCGACTGTAGTTTTGGGATTTCCATGTTCCAGATCTTCACTGACAGAACCTGCACCTATTTTCTATTATTTTCTTCTTATGTGGAGTCTGCTGGTTCTCCCTGTGCCTATGTGGGTTCTCCCCAGGTTCTCCAGCCTCCTTTTACAGTCCATAGACATGGCTGTGGGTGTGAATGGTTGTCTCTCTGTGTAAGCCCTGTAACCTGTCCAGGGTGTTCCCTATGACAGCTGGGATAGGCCCCTTTATACATAAGACAATGATGCTTTTTGAATTTAGTGAATTTTTGCGACTTGCCATGACTCTTCATTAAAATCATGCAAAAATGTTTCTGCAGTGGAAGCTACTTCCTCACCACACAGGTAACGCATAAGTTTGATTTGGGAGAGTTTTACATCCTGACGCAACCCTGAAGGGCTGAAATCAAACTTGCAACCTTTTGCTGGCCAAGCGAATGTGTTAATGACAACATTAGCTACATTTTCTGCAGTTAAGATGATAATTTAACACACATAAACACAAAATAAGTCCACCACATGTATAATGTGTGGTTGTACCTGCAACTCTTTTGCTAGCTAGCCAGCATTGGTATTGTTATGATGGTTATGATGAAGTATCCTCCCCCTGCTGGCTGAAAATCCTCAGATGACGACTATTGACTTGTAAAGTGTGCTCTATCTCGCCATCTGTAGAGCACTTTGTGTAGCTGTACTTGACAGTGTGAATGCGAGTATGTGTTTTAAGGGACTAGGCTACTATAGGTATAGAACTAGGGCAAAGGTTTGGCATTAAATTGTGATGGTTGACCTTGAGAAGACATTAATGGCACAAATATGGCCAAACAAACGTCTCTGCGTATGTGTTCCCTTACCCTTACATGCAGAGTGGTGCAGGCAGCAGTCAGTACAGGACCAAGAACAAAGAACCAGTCCCACACTCAGCACTGCTCTTAGCCATTCTTGATAATACACCCACCAAGTCTGAAGCAGAATTGACTCTTCTGTGTAGTTCCTGATGGAGCAGTGCACCACCTGCAGCTGCTCTGCAGTCATATGTGCAGTTTGTGTTAACTTTTTGCCCAGCAGAACTGCAACTTTCCTGTCAGACAGTACACACTGGGACCTGGGAGTACTCTGTGTCTTTTGCAGTCTTCTCTAGTCATCAGTTGGTTTTATTAGCAGATCCTGTCAGCTATTTGGAGGGAGTGATCCTTGAATGTTCTGTGCTACACAAGGAAAGAAGAGGCATTTCTGACTCATCAACAGCTGACAGTTCAGAATAGTGATTCTTGACTGCAGAGCTGCAACTATTATGTTAGCATTTAACAGGTAACAATGAAGTTCCAACCTAGAAGTGTAGCCATACTTATGTACATGCCACATGTATTGTTTACTTATTTTTCTGAAATAAAAGCAATAGTGCACTAACATTTAATGTGATTCTGCAGGGGTTAAAAAGATCAGGATGTACATTTCATCAGTGACTAAGTTTTAGTATATAGCTGTGTGTTTGTACTTCACTATAATGACTTTGTCAAACGAATAAATATAAATCATATTAATGAGCTAATCAAGTTGGAAAAATAAGCGTCTTAAAACCAAACTCCGTGTACTACGAACAAACTGACTCGAATCTGCGGTTTCTAAGAAGCTCAGAAAATTTTGACGTAAATAGTCTGTCCTTGGTCTTTGGGGAATGTAGTTTTCTTAGTCTGAACATTCTTCGGAAGGATATGGGTTCCGTTTTTGACTACGACTTCATATCCCAGGGGTCACCGCGGGTAGCACGTCGGTTTTGGGGACGCATTAGCTCACGCGGACCGTCTCTGGGAGTGCTGAGTCGAGTATCGTCTCTGGTCCGACAGGAACCGGCTGCCGGGTTTCACCTGAGTCGGAGATTAAACAGCACTCTTCGAGTTGGGACGCTCCCCTCCATTTCCAGGGCTGACGGCGCCGTCGGGTTTCGGACGGACACTTGTGTGGACCAAGAACTGCGCAGCTCAAATCTCACAGCGGAAAATCCAACAGCCACGATGGACCCGAGAGACACTGCCCCTGATTCCTGGGAACAAGAGGACGATGTGGAGGCCACGATCGACGGACAACTTGAACCAGCATTCACCACGCTAAATGTGAATGCCAAGCCGTTTGTGCCCAATGTAAACGCCGCCGAATTTGTTCCGGCGTTTGTCGTGAAAGCGCCTCCGGGAAATGTCGACTCTACCGGTGAGTTCACGGGCACGTTGGAGCTGCCTTAGCTAACAGCTAACAGTAGCCTGGGTTGTGCTAGCTTACTAGCCGCTTTGCAGACACGCGTTCCGTGAAACGCGCCACCTTTCCGCACTGTGTGGGTTGTTAATCCCCGTCACGGTACGCTTTACGCTTTTTACAGTTAACAGCTTCTCATTTTTAGGCGTTTTTTTGTCTGGCAGCGCACTGAGCACTTTCATAACTGATTATAAAGTAATCAGCCCAACCGGCGTTAGCTTGTTTCAGCCAACCGGCGGTAGCTAACTAGCATGTTCGTTAGCCGGTGCGCTTCCACATCTGAGTTTTGTGAACCTGTTTAGCCTCAGGGCCGCAGTACAAGCAAGAAAGCACTCATTCTGAGCAGCACCTGGGACCGAGTGACAGTTTCTGACACATCCCAGCCGCGTTTGTGTGAAGCTTAAACTCCTCACTGGGAAGAAATGAGTGGGAACGTGAGTGTGTGGTGTGACGTGGATGTTGTGACGCACTGCTGATGGAGAGGAGAGGCGCGTGTCACTGGAAAGCACGTCAGGCTGACTGAAGACCCGCACAGATACACCACAGGAAACCATTTGTACTTTACTCCTGCAGATCCTGCATCCGCCCTGCGCTGCTCATGCACAGAGCAGCTTCACCGGAACAGGCGCAGCTGGAAAGTTAAGCTCACGTCACAGGTTCTCGTGTTTTCAGGCGGCCTGCTCCTGATGGGACACAGAGACTCCTGTTGTCTATCTAAGCCACCATCAGCGTAGAAACGCCGGTGCTCTTCCTTTAAGACAGTGGAACAGGCACCATTTAGATCACCTGAAACTTTAATGTAACCAATGTTTCTCCTTTCAGTTGCTGTTGAAAAGACATCCACCATGGAGGTGTCAGAAGGCACTGGTATGTATGAAGCTCCCTCTGTGCCATGATTCAATGCTGTTACTGCCTGCCTTATTGTCCTCATGTGCAAAGGGTGGACCAACATCATAGTAAACCCTGTGGATTAAGAATGGGGTTCATGTGTGTGTAGAGGCAGACGAGTGAACACTTTAGGCAGTGTGGAGTGTATAAGCAGCTGTGTAGGATCAATGTACAGCAATGCTGGGCCCTTAATATGATGTGGGAATCACCAGAGACCCCACAATATCACACTCACTTACTTGCAATAGTGAGTGTTACAGTAATGTATGCACTTTATTAGGTAGACCTTGCTAGTTTTGGGTTGGACCCACTTTTGCCTTCAGAACTTTTAAGAGCTACCTAAATTCTTTGTGGTGTGGATTGAACAAGGTGCTGGAAACGTTCCTCAGACCTTGGTTTATATTGACATGATGACATGACATCATGTCGGTATGGACACACAGTTGCTGCAGATTCGTCAGCTCCAGCCATGATGAGAATCTCCCGTTCCACCACATCCCAAAGGTGCTCTGTTGGATTGAGAGCTGCTGACTGTGGAGGGCATTTGGGTGCAGTTAACTCAGGCTACGTTCACACTGCAGGTCTTGATGCTCAATTCTGTTTTTTAGTGAAATCTCTCTCTGCGTGATCGTTCACATTTCCAAATATATGTGACTTGTATGTGATCGCCTGTGTGAACTTCAAACAACCTAAAAGTGTCCCGCATGTGCAGTAGAGGACACAATAACATCAAACGTGGCGAGCATGCTCAGTGTTTGCGGAAGTAAACATGGATCAGGACGCAGAATAGTGACGTTTGTTGAGTATCAATGACGTGCAGGTCGGATGAATGCGACCTGGCCGTACAGACACAGGTCACATTTGAAAAGATCAGATGCGTATTGGATTTAGGAGCACATATCCAAGTGGCCTGGGGCGCATTTGTAAAAATCGGATCCGTGTTGCTCAGAGTGTCAGTGAAAAGATCAGGTACAGGTTGCATGAGGGGAGGAAAAAAAAATCAGATTTGGGTCACTTCAGGCTGCAGTGTGAACGTAGCCTCAGTGTCATGTTCAGGAAATCAGTTTGAGCTTTGCCACATGGTGTGTTAAACCGGTGCAATACCAGTACTGTGCTGCGACATTTAAATGATGCTGGGATGGTACTAAGGGCCCCAAACTGGCAAGAAAATATCCCCACACCATTAGACCACCAGCAGCAGCTGCTTCAAGTGTCATGTGTTGTGCATTCAGGGATGCTGTTCTGCATACTTAGTTGCAGTAAGTGGTTGTTTGAGTTACTGTTGCTTTCCAGTCAGCTTGTAGCAGTCCATCCCTTCTCCTCTGGCATCAACGTGACATTTTCTCCCAGAGAGTCTGTGAGCTATTCAGACCAGTCAGTGTGGCACCAACAGCCACGCCACCTTCAGAGTCACTTACATCACCTTTTTTCCTTATTTTTCTACTCAGTTTGAACTTGAGCAGGTCGTCTTGATCATATCTACATGCCTAAATGTTCTGAGTTGCTGCCATATGTGATTAATATTTGTGTTCATGAGCAGTTGAACATATAAAAGTGTACGGTGCAATTTATTACCTTTTTTTTCATCTGCAAATTATGTCACCAAAGGTAAACTTTGTCAGTATCTGTTGTAGCTAATAAAGCTCCTCTCACTTTAGTTGTTTTTGTGTAGTTGACAGAGAGCTGTTGTAGTCCCACATGAATCCACAGATTATGATGGCCACGCATCACAAATTAATGCTGCTCTTTCACCTGTACTCAAACTTTCCTCAGCTTTACGCTTGGCTTCTCTGTGGAGCCTGGGTACGGCTGTCTGTGGGGGGGAAATGTGCTGTGTGGTTTTTGTACCTGAAGACTGATGGGTTGCATTATCTTCTTGGATCGCTCTGAATTGGGAAGTAGCTTTTTCAGGCTAAGTGTGTCCAGTGTTGGTTGGTTGTTTTGATTGAGCTGATGTAACGTTAGCTTTGTCGTCCTCTCAGGATGGTGATGCATGACATGAGCCCGTATGTTTGTCGTATTCTCGGTGTGCCTGACTTCTCGTGTCACATTCATCTACTTTCTTTTTTATCTGCTACTGTCCTGTCCTTGTTTTAAAAAACATCCAGAGTAAGTCTTTATGTTAGCTTGAAATGCACATGGTGCTTTATTTAAAAGAAAAAATTTTTCCCCCATTTTTGGCCACAGCAGCTTTTATTTTCAGTAGAGAGACAGGAAATGGGGGAAAGATCCAGAGGAAGCCACGCGGGCAAACTGGCAACAGGCGGGACTCGAACCTGCACCGCAACGCAGCGTATGCACGTGGTCACCGGCTTCACCACTGAGCCACCCAGGTGGCCCACATGGTGCTTTTCTGATTTCTTTCTCTGATGCCTCCATCTTTGTTTTACCAACTCCCCCCTCCAGCACTCCACACCACCAGCTAGTGACTGAAAAAGCTCTTGATTTTGTCATCTAGTAGTACGAAACCATACAACTGTATGTAACCATGCAAAGTATTGTGAATGTTCTTGCATGTTTTATAGAGCCTAATGTGACATGGTCAGCTCTGAGACTTGGTTCCTGTCACCTTGCAGCAGCAGTGACTTCATGCATGAACAACTGCCACAGTGTGTATTATTGCTTGAGTATGGTGTTTGGCCACAGCGGAACTGAGATGAGTTCAGTTGTAGATTAGCATCAGTTTGTCTTGTTTTTTGTGTGGGTCTGTCATCCAGTCACGTTCACAGGGATTACATTTCATTATCACTTCACATATGAAGATAAGACCTCCACCTCCACAGGAACATGTTTGATAGGCTCACAGCGAATCTTCCAGTAAGGGCTGTAATCTGGCAAAGTATGTTATGAACTATAGTTTTAACTAATGGGCAAATGATTGACAAAAGAATTTTACAGCTGCTCTGACAGTGTTATTGCATCCTTGGATTGTTGTGAAGATGCTTTAAATGGCTTTAGTGTTTCTATGCATCGTCCTATTTTTAGAATAAAAGTGAATGCTGGAACAGTTGGATGTTAACAGCTGATCTCTAACAGTATCAGTACAGGTGTGGTCACTTTGTGCAAAATGACTGGGTTGTGGTGTGTTGGTCTTATAGTGCGTTCCAGATGAAGTCCAAATTTCCAAGTTCCCAGTTGAAATTTTCCTAGAGTTAACTTCCAAATCAGAAAGCCGGAGCAGTCCCACTAACCCCAAGTCAACAATCCAAGATGGCGGCAGTGAACATGAGCAGTAGTAAAACTCCTAATCTGTCCTGCCACTGTTGTGTATTTATGAGTTGCTAAATAAGGCGTGCAGAGGACTGGGCAGACTCTATCCATGAATGTGCTACAGCTGTGTGTTTATGCACAAAAACCATAGTGTGTTGTATTGATAGTGATGCATGAAGAAGTTTTCCAACTTTTACTGCAGGAACGCACTCAGCTCAGAGGAAAGTAGAACGCAGTGTTTCAGAGACCAGCATGCAGCTTTGCAGTCCATCCTTCATGTTGTAGCTAGTTACTGCCACCAGGGGCCAGTGTTAAAATATGTAGAACAACCAGTCTTCAGGCTGCTCTTGCGTGCTGTTGTTGGTCCTTTAGCCAGCTATGGAGAACAGTGAAGCTGTAAAACAATCTTAAAAGTGATGCAAGCTGCTCACATTTTTGAATTTATCCACACCTCTCCACTTAGTAGTGAATGGCGCTCTCGCTCCCTTCCCTGTTCAGGCCCACTCTGCAGCTGTCAACATTTGACCTAAACGCATCCATGCCGAGCTGCACGCTGTTGGACTTTTTGGAGGGCTGCACATATAAGCGTGTCAGTTAGCCAAACACCTATGCTAACTGTACACACCCATGAATCCCAAAGGAGTCATGAGGCTTTTGACTGCACACATGGGGCCACTTCCTGTAACACATGCTGTAAAAGCATAATGAAGGCAGAGTTTTTAAAATCTTTATCTGCAGTGTCTAATGCAAAGCTTTTTCAGTATTTAGACACCTGGACTGTACTCAGAAGTACTGTAAACGAGAACATCTCTCATCATCACTGTTTCCCATTGTTTATTCATAGAGCACTAACACCTTTGCTTAATTTTAGGGCTGTTCCTTGTAACTGATTGACTTTCATTAAACGGGCAGAAAAAGCTGATGAGTGTAATGGTCAGATGGTGATTTTATCAGATGAGTGTGAGGGTCCATCTGTGTGCTTGCCTCTTTTTTGTTACTTTGCAGACTCATCCACAGAGAATTAACATTGAGCGCACCAACTACACCTTCACCCCGGGCGGCAGACTTCAAAGAGGAATAACAGGAATGTCTGCTTAAAGGAGTAATCCAGGCATTAGGCAGGCACGTTGGACCCTCATGCTCACTGCTTGATGATAAAATTTACATCATGTGGGTGTGGAAAGTATAACCCAGGCTCGTGGGTCACCTTCATTGTGGTCGAGCATAAAGGGGTTGTGTTGGGTATAAAAGGTGGCATTGTGCACAGTGCTTGGTGCTGGTTTTGTCTGGCATAGTGTGTCATAACATATGACACTGCATCTGGACACCTCACAGCAAGTCGGACATTTAAATGTCGTAATTCTTGCACAGCACATCCCTACTTCTGTGAGGGGGACACATGGACACATTCAGGTTTTTGGTATTTCCAGCAGATAGACTTTGGTTGGGCAGGCCATTCAGAGGTACACATCAGCAGCGCCATGAGTATGTTTGACAACTTGTGTATTTTATTCATTTTTAAATCTGTGAGAGTCACAAAATGTCAAAATAGTATCATTTAACAAGTGTAGCGAGGTGGAATTGTAAAACGCAGTAGACGGCAAACGTCATTCACACTTCAGGTCTTTTCCCAGAAATTGCTAGCTAGCTTCCCGGTGACATGATGCAGGTTATGAAAGCCAGCGTGTGTGATTCATAATGGAGCAAATGTAGCCTTTCATGTCTCTCAGTCAAAGATATTATCACTATAATGAGCTAGTATGACACAGTCACCTGTGTGTGTCCAGCATAAGTAGTGTTTGTAAATCCTTGGAGCTCACGTTCAGCTGAAACACGACCGCTGTCAGTGACTGTGCTGCGTCCCGTCTTGCAGCTCTGAACAGAAGTGACCTTCACTGGGACTCTTCTAATGTAAATAGGCAGGAAATCTTTTTTATTTAGAGATTAAGTAGCTGAAGCATAAACAGAAACATCAAAAGCTTCATTGGCAAATTTGTGCTTGTAGACTTTTAAAACTTTCCAGAGGCCAGTCCAGCTTTATGAAACTGTGACTTTATCACTTAAACATGAATCAGGATCTTTTCTCTAATTTATTTTCCCCTTCTCTCGTTTACTTGGCAACACGACAGTGATGAGTGTAGTTTACAGTAAACAAGGTTATCTCAGGCAGACTGCTCATACTAATATTAATAATAATACTTTGAGTGACACATGCTGGGGAGAGTAAAGGGGTGGAAGTCTGACACCGAGTATTGATTTTTTTTTCTATGCTCAAGATAAACCATGAAAATAAGAGGTTAAATTTTTAATAGTTTAAAAAATGAGTCTTTGGAGCTTGGAGAAAGGTGACAGGACTTCTTTTTTTCCAGCTTCGGGTACTACTGTGACCTGGATGACTGAGAAGCTGCTCAAACATATTTGCAAAGTGTGCTGTGTTTCTCGGCACAGCGCCCCTGGAGAATGGTGATACAGAGATGACCACAGAAGAGCCATGGGACCAGAAAGAGGTGGAACAGAGCGAGGAAGAGCCAGGAGGCAGGGACCGGGGCCCAGCAGTGCCAGACGAGAACGCTCCAGAGATGATGATGGAGGAGGAAGAGGAAGTGCCAGTGCCCAAGGTTCCACCCACACAGCCAGACGCCCCCAAAAAGGAACACATCAATGTGGTGTTCATTGGACATGTAGGTCAGTGCAAAATCTTGTTTTTCTGTATTAGTTCAATTGGTGTTCACCAAATTTTTTTTTTATTATATATTTAGAGGAATATGCAGCTGTTACGTTCCCCCTGTTCCAAAAGGGGTGGCACCCACGGCTAGAGAGAGCAAGCCACACCCAGTGGGTCAGGAAGCCAAGCAGGCCCGGCTAGCACTGATGTCAAATTTGATTCAACAGTTTAGCTGTTGTTGTTGGGCAGCTCAGTGGCGTGGTGGTTAGCACTGCTGCCTCACAGCTGGAATAACACCTAGAAGGCCTGGGTTAGATTCTACCTTGGCCTGGGCTGTGTGGAGTTTGCATGATGTTCCTGTGTCTGAGTTTCCTCCGGGTACTAATTTCCTCCTACAGTCCAAAGACGTGCACTTACTGGGGTTAGGTTAATTGGTCACACTAAATTGTCCATAGGTCTGAATGTGTTGTCTGTCTCTCTGTGTTAGCCCTGTACAGGCTGGTGACCTGTACAGGTGTCTCCTGCCTCTCGCCCCATGACAGCTGGGATACCCCTCGTGAAATAAAGGATAAGTGGAAGAGGATGGATGGAGTTTGAGCTGTTATAAAACCAAAAGCAATTTTTAAAATGGAGTTTTGATAAGTGTCCCAGACTACTACTACTACTTTGACTACTACTACTCCTCACAGCCACTTCAGAAGTGATCAGAACAAACTTTAGACCTTGATGTTGTTTTATTTATATAATTGTTAATTGGACTCTAACAGAGCACCTTGGTGCCATGGCCATTTGCCATAAAGCAGTAGTTGCTGAGGGGCTAGGAAGCCTTAGTCTTTGGCACTGTCCATCCGTGAGCTTTTACCTGTCCAGTCTACAGACTCTTAACAGCACAAGGAGATGAGCCGTGAAATATGCCATGAATAAAAATATCATGCAACATGATATTCATCTCTATGTCTGGTAGGGTTGCAACGATTTGTCAACATAATCGATGACGACGACCACAAAAATTAGTCGACGTGGAATATGTGATTTTGTAACTTCAACACACTACAGGAAGGTATGGGGGCAGTATTGCCTCCACTGTCTGCCAATAACAATACCAACGAAGAAGAGGAAATGAAAGAAAATGCAGACAGACTGTCAAAGGTGTGGGAGCGTGTGACAGAAACAAAGTAAAGCCGAATGCAGAGCAGAGCTTTCCCTCCACGGCAGCATCGCTGCAGTGCTGAGCGTTTAAAACGCCGGCACCCTGGAGCTGTGGCGGCAGCTCTGGATGGGTACGTCAGCGCGTCGCTGATACCTGTTAGTGTTTCTGTTAGCTCACCTGTTGGAGACGAGCTCTCGTGGATGATGTCTGCTAAGTGCCACCTTCTCAGTGATGTTATCTAACGAGTGAAGGCCAACAGGAGCAGCTACGGTGGCTCCTGCTGTTTTTTTCTCGCATTAATATCAGTGTTCATTCTGAATAATAAACCTCTGCATGAACTGAATCAGCTGTACACTTTTCAGCTGTTTTGGACAGAAAAAAAAATCTGATTTAATGTGAAGCCTTCTGGACAGAGGCCATTTTTATTTATTAGCACATATTTACATTTAAAATGAAAACTGCATTCACTTTAGTAATGTTAAAAATACATTTGATTAGTTTCAAACTCCTGTTTTTATGGATCATTATTTTAATTGTGAGAAAGACAACAAGGTGATTTTACAGGTGAAAGGAAAGAAATAAGCGCTGACTAATCGACTAATCAAAAAAATCATTGACAGATTAGTCGAGTACCGAAATAATCTTTAGTTGGGGGTGTATGTGTTTTCATGATTCATGCATAAAGTGCCTGGTTTTGACAGTATGGTTCACTGATGTATGATCATTTTTAGACTGCAGTGGAGCTCTGTTCAACAAAGGAAGGAAGTACTCATTGGCCAGGCTGGGCCCCCTTTAATTCTTTGTGGCCATGATTAAACGGGGTGCTTGGAAACTTTCCTGTTGACACGATGGCATCATGTAGCTGGTACACTGGCCAGCGGCTGTTATCCCCTTTTTACTGGGACCGGTACTTTATGTCTGGCTGTCCAAAGGCGCGAGGCTCAGGCTTATTATTTGGAAGTTTAGATTAATATCAGCTTGTGCTGCTTTTTCAGATGCTGGCAAGTCAACCATCGGTGGTCAGATCATGTGAGTTGCAGTCTCTCTTTCTTAGAGTGAGTAAAGTTACACCCATCATATCATGCCTTCGACATGTTGTGCTTGATCTTGTTTTTCTTTTCCTAAAGGTATCTGACTGGCATGGTAGACAAGAGGACCTTAGAAAAATATGAAAGAGAAGCAAAGGAAAAGAATCGGGAAACCTGGTGAGTGTGTGTACTGCTGTGTTTACATGAACTGACATGTGGTTGTTGCTGCTGTTGGATGCTACTGTGATGAGGTTTAATGTGTTTGTGTTTAGCCAGGTTACTGCTGGTGTGTATTGCACCCCTTAGATATGGATTTCTTAGGTGATCCTGAAAACAGTACCATGACCACCTTCTTATGTTTCAGGTACCTGTCCTGGGCTTTGGACACCAACCAAGAGGAAAGGGACAAAGGCAAGACAGTGGAGGTTGGCCGAGCATACTTTGAGACAGAAAAAAAACACTTTACCATCCTAGACGCTCCAGGCCACAAGAGCTTTGTGCCCAATATGATTGGAGGTGCATCACAAGCAGACTTGGCTGTCCTGGTGAGTCGAGGAAATAATCAGATTTAAACTTTAAAAATGTAATCTTCCCTCTTACTCTTGAACTAAAATGGATCAAGAACTGCAATTGTTAAGTTTGCGTTAAGTAAATTAATATCTATAGTTTACCAGAGGTGACTGTATCTCAAGAGGTAGAGGTCACCCAACAGGAAGTCCGCCATTTTGAATTAATTGGGAGATTTAGGGTTAGGGTATTGGATGGGATCAACTTCATATTTTATCGGTCTAATTTACACACCGCGGGGTGTATCTAAATTTCGGTACTGGTGAGTTTTTGTTTGAGGCCGTGGCGCCACCGTCAACATTGTAGCTCATGCAAAGACATATCTCTGTATTTATGAACCAGCTTGAAAATTTGGTAATAATGGTGTGCGGCTCAGGCTTCGCCCTGTCCTCGTGTCTCCTGCTTTCAGTCTCTGTTTGTGAGTTTGTTCCAGGGTGTGGTTCTCAAAGTCTCCTCCTTAGACCCATCCAGTGTGAATAGTTTATCCCCGGCTCCCGATCAACTCCGTTTACCCACAAAGTACAATTACTATGGCTTTGTCAGACACTGTTACTTGAATCACAGGGTTTTTGATCCTTGACGGTACTTCTGTGTGCCAGATCTACTATTATCTTCCACATCACAAGCCATACTTGCTGGCAGTATCTGCAAAACTAAACAGTCTCATCAGAAGTGGGCCATTTAGTGCTAATTATCAAATGTTTGCATCCTAACATGCCAAACTGTCAGAGTGAACACACAAAATAATGTATCTGCTTAACTCAGGCCTGCCTCATAATGTTCACAGCCTCAGTGGGACCGCTAAGAGTTTTTAGTCATATTTACGGATAATATTTTTATATCGCTGCGTCTATCATTGATCTTATTTTTTCCACCAGTTTTTTATTTAATTTGTATTTAAAATATCAAGATTAATTTAACCAACACCAAAGGGATATGTACATGTGAATAAAGCTGTTAATCATTAGACTGCATTAGGTAAATAAAAAGTAACCCTTTAAGCAGTTTGGACACACAGTATTAACTCAGTCAGAAAAAGACAATTTAACTGCTTCTCAAAATATTTATGCAAAATTGTAAATTCTTGTATGCAGTAAGTTAAAGCAGCTGAGAGCAATATCCACAGATCCTTCTGTTAGCTTAAACAGCATGTCAGACTGCTAATGCTATGAGAAGATATGCAGCCTCTTTCTCACACTGATTCGCTTACATAATCATGTGATCATATTGTGCTGTTTGATTGGCTATACCTACTTGACCATTATTGAATGAAATCGAGAAAGTGGGGATCCCCAAACCTAGCAGCTGGCCTCGGTCCCTGAACAGCTGATCGTAGCTGATAGTGGGGAACTTCCAGGCAAAGAGCCGGTCTGTGTAGGAGCATCGGTTCTTGGTTGAACGATTGGCCTGTGATACCAACTTCTGATTGGACAGACTGTGGCTCATCGTTGAGCAATATTAGAGCCATACCTACTCAGCAACATTGCTCAAATGGTAATAACATGGTTGCCTCATGATTATAGTGATGTTATGCATAATGCATTGATATCGGTAGATTATATAGTAATATTCATGTACAAACAGGAATTTAATATGTGAATACCTTGTATGTAGGCATTATATCTGACTCACTGTTATAGGTTATATAAACAGATGTTATATAAACAGATGTTATGTACAGTAGTATGCATATGTGCTTTGTCTAAGTTACAGTGGGAATGTTGTGTAGAAGTATTTGTACAGCATGTTTAAAGTAGTTTTGATTTAATGAGCACTGTTGATGCTCAAAACATGTTTCTGCAGGAGTCTGTATTATAGCTTTATGGGTTCGCTGTATGATGAATAGTTTCTGTTATGAAATGGGGCTGTAATGTTTTCCTGACCTCTACATTTATTCTTTATTTTCATTAATCGTGGCAGGACAGGCCCTGCAGTGATGGGTCCTGTCAGAGGTTGCAGCTTGCACACAACAGCATTCATAAGTAAATGAAGGGCATTTCCCATCCTTCTTCTCCCGTGTGTTACTGTCATTGATGGCACACTGCTGTATTCAGAGTGTATTCAGAGTTGGCGGGGTGGCTGTAGCTCAGGAGGTAGGGCAGGTCACCCACCAATCAGAAGGTTGGTGGTTCGATTCCTGGCTCCTCTGGGCTGCGTGCCAAAGTATCCTTGGGCAAGATACCGAACCCTGAGTTGCTCTCTGACGCTTGCATCGGAGTAGTAAGTAAAAAAGCGCTTGGCTTAGATATGGAAGTGCTTGTATGAATGGGTAAATGTAAACGTGCTGCATACGTGCTTTGATATAAGAACTAGTCCAATCTATTGAAACAGGGTGCCAGCAGTAGCATTGCAGTGCATCAGTAGTGAGTAAGCACCAAAATAGCCTTTTTTGGGGAATTTTAATTAGACTGCTTAAGATTTTAATTCAGCATTAACTAAAGTAACTTAACCTTGTAACTCTGCAGGAGCTGCATCATATTGTCACATAATGAAAGTGAAAAATCTTTCTTACCTGTGATGTTGTATCTTTTAAAGTCCTATTCTTCCACCATGTGACCACATCAGTCATTTCAAGCAGATAAACACAGTGAGAGAGATGGCTTTTTTCAGCTGAGACAGCTTTCCAAACTGAAGTCTCAAGATTTTCAAGATTCAGAGAGGGTTTTGTTCCACCCGCCTTGACTATTATAATCTACAATCTTTACGTTTTTGGGACGGTAAAATGATACACCACCTGAACACCATTCAGTCAAATGTTAGCTGTAATTAGGGTTAAGGACTGCCCAGTGAAGAGGGCCAAGGCTACAAGGCTATTGAGTTTACCACTGTCCCCTCCATCGAGAAGTTCAGGAGCACTCGCTGAGCAATTTCAAAGATTAAGGCCCAAAGCCTCCCAGCCTTGGCCCACAACGTTGTGCTAGGACTCAGCAGTAATCCAAGAACCACTTTCAAGGCCAGCCCGAAGCATTTGTCAGACTCTGGCGTACACATTGCAAGGACTACACTTCAGTAAACTCTATAATGCTGCCTGAGACCCAGGACGCCCAAGCACACGGAGGCAGGTTTGGCATTAGCAGAGCAGCACTTGGAGAAGGCAGAGGCTTCTTGGGTGGAGGTTTTTGTGGTCTGATGAAATAAAACTCGAGTGTTTTGGACAAAGCATTTTCTATTCTGTTTATGAGTAAAAGTTAAAAACGGTTGATGCTTTCTATTTGAGACTTGCTTGTTGAGCACCTGGCCCTCAAAGTTAGGTTAGGGATGGATATGCTACACAAACACAGGGGGTGTAGTTGTAGACTTTACCTTCAGTCACTTTGCTCATTGGAAACACTGGAATATTTTTACAGTCTTTGTTTTCATCCAGTTGTGTTGTGATGAAGTCTGTGACACGTCACATGGACTGTACACCAGAAATCAGAGTCTTGATAAAACCCTGCGATAGACTGGCCACCTGTCCAGTGTGTACCTCACCTCTTCCCCTGTCACTGCTGGCTAATCTTGTTTCAGTGTATTTTTATTACACCCAGCGATGCCACAAAGTGAGTGTGTGTTTTGTTCCCCAGGTGATCTCTGCCAGGAAGGGCGAGTTTGAAACTGGCTTTGAGAAAGGCGGGCAGACACGGGAGCATGCCATGCTGGCCAAAACGGCTGGTGTCAAGCACCTGATAGTTCTGGTGAATAAAATGGATGATCCTACAGTCAACTGGAGCCTGGAGAGGTGTGCTCACTAAACAGCAGCTCAAGCTGCACACAGCCCTAAAGATTTAAGCACCAGTCTTTCACTGGCCTAATCTGTAATCATGTGGTGTAGATTATTAGTGGATTTACATTTCATAATAATGTCAAATAACTGTTAACCAAAGCTTTCAAAGTACGTGTAGTGGTGTTTAACAGTCAGTGTACTAACAGACTTCAGTCTTATGTGGAGATTACTGGCAGCCATATTTTATGTTTTCATTTTGACCTCGATATGAACGTCATTTTAGGAGCCTGAACCGAAATTCGTGAGCGGTCATTTGCACTCATCCTGTCAGCGTTTGACCTCTTTGAACAGAAGTGTGTTTGAAATGTAGTTTATAAAAGGCTGGGAACACGTCACAGTTTCCTCACTTCATGTGTGCTGATACGCGTCGGTCAGCCTGCCGCCTCTCCTCCTTTGAAGGTGTTTAGATTCACCCTGTGTCTGAACGCTGCAGGTATGAAGAGTGTAAAGAGAAACTAGTGCCATTTTTGAAGAAAGTGGGCTTCAACCCCAAGAAAGACATCCACTTCATGCCGTGCTCTGGGCTGACAGGAGCCAACCTGAAGGAGCCTGCTGACATGTGCTCGTGGTATATGTAAGTACCCCCCCCCCCGAGCACCTCCGTCACTATGGTGACTGAACAGACGAATGATTTCTCATGTGTAACTTCGATCTTATTGCAGGGGTCTACCTTTTATTCCACACTTGGACAGTTTGCCAAACTTCAACAGATCAAGCGATGGTCCTGTAAGATTGCCCATCGTAGACAAATACAAGGTAACGCTCTCACACATTAGATACTGCAACAAACAGCAGAACATTCCCAGCTCCCTTCTACTGCGTGACCCAGCATTTGATGACCGAGTGCACGTGATGAAATAAAGGTGTCGTGGTTGGAACGTGTTTTCGGTCACCACATATGAATGTGTGGTATTTGTCAGTGCTCAGTTTTCTGTGCAAGTTGTGTTTTTGCAGTTGGGGCGATTTTAGCACAAACACTACTTGGTTAGATTTAGCCAACAAAGTTCAGGTTCAGGGCAGCAGAGCTGTTGGCCGAAAACACATTTTCTACACAAGTCTCACACATGGATGGTGCGACTGCACCCACAGGTGTGTCACACAGTGTGTATCAGCCAGAAATCTAAAATAAGAACATTTACTGCTCAGTTGGTTAAAGATTGACTCATAATCCCAGCACTTCCTCCTGGCTCTTTGCTTCAATACCAAACTCTGGAGTTAAAGGCTTGCAAGCTCCAATGAAATCATTGTGCCATCACCCAGCATTTAAACATCGTGTGACTGAGCATGAGATCTGACACAGGCCAACCTTTTCCCCACATGCACTCAACCTTCATCAGCCGAAGGAGGCACATGTGAAAACACAAATGTCCGACACAGTCCCAGCTGAGATATCTGCCTTGAACCTTCCACCTCCCAGATTGCACCAGTGTGTGAATATAGCCTATAATGGTGCTTTCGCAGCTAGCGACTGGGCACCATATGTGTCACCTGTCCTCTCGCCACTCAACTTTATGCAAGTCATTTGTTATGTTGAACTTGGACATAATGTGAAGTTTTGCTGCATTATTGGAAGTGGAAAACTGGGCAAGTTAGACCTGCCCTTTGACCCTCTGTGTCTCCATCAGGACATGGGCACTGTGATTCTGGGCAAACTGGAGTCTGGCTCCATCAGTAAAGCACAGCAGCTGGTCATGATGCCGAACCGGGTAAGACATCTTCTTCCATGAGTTTTAGATGGATTTAAGAGTGCAGCTCATTGGTTGTTCACCAGCTTACAGTTGAATGTATTCATTTGCATTGTGGTGTGTGTACTAGGGCTGCAACTAATGACTATTTTGATAGTCGTTTAGTCGACTAATCGGATTATGAATCACATAATTATGAAATGGCACTTATTTAGCTATCAGCTTTTACATTTAGCATAAGATTATTTAAAATGTATACCTGTCAAGTCTCCTGTTTTGGCCGGGAAACTCTCGTATTTTACCCCTCTGTCCCGCCGTCCTCCTGTATTATTTTCCCATGAATTTCCCGTATTTTAATATAATAATTCTGAAAAAGTATTCCTGCCTCTCCAAACTGAAGTCTGTCACTAGCCTCGTGAGAACTGCCACCTGCAGCAACCAGGGTGGCAGTTCTCACGAGGTTACTGCAGACAGCGAGAACAAACCTGAGGGGGGTTTGAAAATCCACTAAATTGTTGCCAACTTTAGTGGATTTTCAAACCCCCGTAGTGACCTTTTATTTTTTTTTATTTTTCCCCCAAAAAACGACAGCGAAATCCTCCGCTGTCGCCGGGTTCTGAGTACATAAAGCCTTCATACTGCGTCCCTTCGTACACTTTGGCTTCGACTCCACCCTCCAACCCTTGAACCTCACGTAAACACCGAGCCCTCCCACCCGCTCCCTCTGCTCCCATCCGCACTTCGACCTTTGAGACAGGCGACAGCAGTGGCTCAGATAAAGGAGGAGGGTTGACCTTAGCTAGCAGTCTCACCCCACAGTGTTGTCGATAAATTTGATATTCTAACATTAAACAATACGGGACCAAATCGATCTGTAATGTGGGTCTAGGCAAAGCTTTAAAGTTATGAAGTTATTTCATAAAGTTTATTTGTAGTTCTAAACATATTTAGGGTGGTTTTTTTTTTATACACTCCAAAGATGTTTTTCCTCTCCTACAGCCTCGATTGCAACTACATGCAAATGACCAATTATGCAAATTAGGCAATGACGTCATGGCGACTTCTATTTTCAGCGGTGGAAAATTTCACTTATTTTTAAATACAAAACATGACAGGTATGAAAATGTGGTAGTAAAGACATGGAAGATGGATACTTAATTCAAACATTTTAATCAGGTTTGCTGCTCATATAAATTTAACGGTCCAACGTAAAACAAAGTTGGCACCGTTTCACCAGCAGCCACATGACTGAACAGGCCCGCCAGAGACAGACGGACAGGAAGATGTCTCACGCTGTCCAAAAAAAAAAAAACATCAGTAATAAAAAAAAAACACAATTAAATTCGTCATCAACTATTTTTATTGTGATGTAGTAATATAGATGTGATATAGATGTAATCAGCTACACTCAACCAGCTGGTGTAGTTAATCTGGAACATGACTGAATAAAGGAGATCATCATGGAGAATGTGGATACACGTTTGTTCTCTCATCCATTCGCTCTGGCTCTCACAGCATGTGGTGGAAGTGTTGAGTCTCCTGTCCGATGATGTGGAGACGGACGACGCCGGGCCCGGTGAAAACCTCAAGTTGCGGCTGAAAGGCATAGAGGAGGAGGAGATCCTGCCAGGCTTCATCCTGTGCAATGCCGAGAGCCTGTGTCACTCAGGGCGCACCTTTGACGCACAGGTCAGTGCTTACAGCAGCTCTGCTGGCTCTGTAAGGCCATCAACACAACACACACAGCAGCATTCTTCCTGTGGTGGGTCTCACACTTTACAGCTAGAGGGGCTGTCACAGAGAAACTGTCCAAAGTGAAACTGATCACTGCAACTGTTTCCTCTACAGATTGTCATCATTGAACACAAATCCATCATCTGTCCAGGTTACAATGCAGTCCTTCACATTCACACCTGCATCGAAGAAGTGCAAATTACGGTAACATTAATACCAGATTCCTTCCTGTGAGGGTCTCATTTCTTTATTCTTTGCTTCCAGGCAGCCGCGCTTTCCTGACCTTTAAAGTCAGTGAACTGAAACATGGAGGGGAAACAGGTTTATGAAAGAGTGATATTTAATCTGGTTCCCTCTGAAAACAAACATGTACATACACAACGTACTGTAAGTCATGTGACCAATGAGGCAGCCTGTTTCAGAAGGGTCGTCATAACAGGGGGGGGACACTTCTTATTTCAAATACCTCAAAAAATGTATAAATAGAAAAAATAACATTTTGTGTAGAATATTATTAAGACTATGCAACAATGAAAAATGAAAAAGTAACATATTTTGGATTTTTATAAGTAGAATTAGAAATAAGTAATTTCCCATTTTTATCAAAAATACATTCAGTTCTGTCATGAACAACTTTCACCAAATACTAGGAATGAGCCACTGCTAGCCCGTCACAGAAACCCATCATTTGTTTCCATTTCTTTAGTTGAATCTATGAAAATTATAAGAGTTTGTCTTTTTGCACCAACAAGGTGATTCCCAAAGAGCTGTTAGCTGAAATCTTGGCACTGTTTAGGAAAAAGTGGAGGACAAAAGAAGCATCAGGCCTAAAAGGTGATGAACCCAAGGTTGAACTCTTTGGTTTAAATTGTCATCAGCAGAGAGGTCCAACACTGTGTGTCTGCAGCCATCTGTAAAACAGGGTGGAGGCCTTGTCATGGTTGGAGATCTTGTCAAAAAATTATGAACACAGAAAAGTACCATCAGATTTTGAGCCACCATGCAGTACCATCTTTAAAGTGTCTGATTGGCAACGGCTTCAGTTTTAAAGTTTTTGCCTTATACACTGCTGCTGCACCTATTTCCATTTTCCATTCAAAACATAATGAATAAAGGGGTTATGCATCTTTATCTGGCTGCAGTTTGAGAAAAATGAAAATGAAATGAAAAAATGAAAAGCAACACTTAAAGTCTTAAAGTTATTATTGTGTTGTTTGGCTGCAGGCCTTAATCTGTCTGGTAGACAAGAAAACAGGAGAGAAGAGCAAGACACGACCACGATTTGTCAAACAGGACCAGGTCTGCATCGCCCGCCTGCGCACTGCAGGGACCATTTGCCTCGAGACATTTAAAGACTTCCCTCAGATGGGACGGTTTACCTTACGGGACGAAGGTAGGGCACCTGTGTGTGCGTGTGTGTGTGCGTCACTTGTTGTAAAAGTCTGAGAGGCCTCTTGGTGGTCAGCCTGTACCTGCACAGAGGTGTTTAAAGACCTATTTGGCTCATTTCCAGCTGCATCTTCTAATTTTAAAGGCTCTGCTGCTCAGTAAGCTCAGCATAGCCAGCTAAAGCAAAGAGAGCCTGAAACCAGTGACGTCAGTGATGGTGGTTAACTCAGGCGTTCTGCTTCAGGAGCTCCGTAAAGACTTTAAAATCACCGGTGCTGTAAATAATGCTGCAGGAGTGCACAGAATGCTATAATAAATGTATTAACTGGAGTTCATACTACTTTACAGCTCAGTGTGCGCTCGGTGCTGCTGCTCATTTCAAACGTGGCAGCTGCAGCTTAGCAGGGATATTACGATACCAGAAATGTAGTACCAGTAAGAGTACAATGATTCCTTTAACCCTCTGGAGTCCCAGGTATCATTGGCTGCTTCTGAATTTACCTTAACAACTGTTAAACCTTCCAAATGTGAATGTACAGTTTTTATTTTACATACTCTATAATACAGTGGACCTAAAATCAAACAAAAACATAAAATCCAAGTAGGAAAATTTTTTACTGTGAAAACCACAAACATGTTTAATGAACAGTTTTTACAACTTAAAATACAAATATAAACTGTATATTTCAAAAAACTATGTACAAATTTAACAAACAACAATATGCATTAAAATGCAAGCAGTGCCCCAGGCGTTTTTTTGTACATTTATTTACAGAACAATCAAGGCGTCACAATAAGATGCCACAAATTACTCCAAAAACCAGTTTCTGTCCACCACAAGACAGCCGGGCACATCGCAGGCCCGACACTCCTCCTGTTGTCCTCCTGGAAACAGTTTGCATTTGAGTTGTGTTGCTGTGCCAGTGTGCACAGGAATGTGATCAGCTCTCCTGCTCTGGGAGCAGCTGCCTTGTCCACACCACAAAGCGGACACACCAGCTGCACCATGACATCTTTGTGAGCCACACACCTGCTGGGCACGGCTCATCTCACGGTGCCAAATGAAGGCATTTGTTGTTGCAGTGTTGCAGCAACATGGTCCTGTAGCAGCGAGCAGTTTTTCTGTGGGTGGAGTAATATTGAATGAACTGGTCTGACAGGTCAGCCCCACCCAGACCATGGGGAGAAAGTGTCTCTACCTGGACTCCCGGGGCAGTGTCAGCATCCTTCTGTCTTCCATGGCTCAGAGCTAAGGTGTGGCTTCGCTGCTTGAGCCACAGGAGATCTGGACCTGGTTGGTGGGTCACGCCTCCCCTTCATCTCCACAGACCTCCAAGTAGCTCCTCTTCCTCTGTTCTTGTCCTCCTCTTCCAAAACAAAAGACAGATCATCGACAGTATCGTCAGATTCCTCTCTCTGATTCAGACTCCGGCGCCGCGTCTTCGTCTTCTTCCAGCTCAAAGAAGAGCTTCACTGCCTGCTCCACATTCAGCAGTCGCCTCATTGTTTTGGCACACAAAACAAAAAACGACTGCACAACACACTAAGCACACTAATTATACACTCCAGACACACTTATTGCCTCAAATCTCTCAAATTGCAAAACTCGATATCGCGCTCTCTCACGCTCAGCGCCGTCACTCCAACAACTTTCTGCTCAGAAACCAAGTGTCAGGCGTTGCCATATAAGTTTTTGATGGGTTGATGTGGTGCATTTGTCCATGAATAGGAAAGGAGAGGTCATGATTTTTCCCCTCGAGGAAATCTCTTTTTTGCCATTTCTTCCGGCACCAAACGCAAGTGAAACAAAACAACAATATACAGGAAAGAGCATTTAATAACTGGTATAAAGTTTGTCCGCACTTTCAACACAAGTTGAAACGGAGACTTGGCGAGGCCGCATCTTGCTGCTACGTCATCGTAAATCGGCTGTGTTATTTGGACGCGCTGGCGTGTCCGTCGACTCCAGAGGGTAAAGAAGTAAACACTGACAACATGGTGGGAGATGTTTTACTTTAAATGTTAGCATTTGAAATATAAAAAGACACAGACTGAAATGTTAGGCTGGTCCTTAATAGCCAAAGAATACTGGCCACAACAAAGCCGACTTCATGGCAGTGCCAGCATTTCAGGGCAGTGTCAGGAGGATAACACTTCGGATGCTTTTTAACAGGAATTGGAACTCAGCTTGAAATCTTTGAGGAGATCTTTTAGCTCCTGAGCCACAGCACTCATTTTTTCCTCCTGGGGTTTCGATGCAAACACGAGCTACTGTTGCACAATGCACACGATTCTCACGTCTACTTGTCCTCTGCGTGCTGGCTTCCCCTTCTTCAGTATGTAAGGACAGCGTAGGACACTTGTGGCCGTATGCTGCCCCCTTTGGTTCTGAAAGAGTTTCCACAGACGCTGCCTACAGTACCAAAAAATAAAAGTTGGTATCAGATGGCAGCGGAAGTATTGGTTCTGCTGACATCGCTACACTTTAGAGAAAGTTGTATTTTTAAACTCAAACTCTAAACATGGCCTGCTCCTGACCAGGTTGTGTGTTCAGCGTAAGTTACCATGGGCCTGTATCAGGTAAGGAGCGCCATCTTTGTGACTTTAGTAAGTGTTAAAAGTAACCCTCCTTGTCTTATACTGGGACTTAGTGCAGCCCTCAGTTCACCCACTGTCTGAAAGAAGCTCCTTTATGGCCCGCCCTCCCTTTAAGCTACCTGTTTTCTGATTGGTTGCACATCGCAGACCAAAGGTTTGAACAGCAGGCTGGTGGGCCTTCAGTGCTCTGAGGCGACCGTAGGATTTCTGCTCTCCTTGATGTCATCCAGAGCAGATACACTGAGCACGTGCAGGTCTGACAGTAGAGCCGTGTTGGGGTTGGTTCACACGCAGCAATGTTTTTGTGTTCCAGGGAAGACCATCGCTATCGGAAAAGTGCTGAAGCTGGTTGCCGAGCGGGACTGAAGGGTACGGCGAGCCACTGAGCGTCTGAGCGAGGAGGAGCGGGCGGAGCTCTGTCATAACCCGCCCACACTGTTATCAGCAGCGACTGCACCTCCCTGCCACGCCCCCTTTCTGCGTGCCGAAGATCAGCTTCAGAAAAATAAACTCATGTGAAAAAGAAACATGTTTTTAAGCAAATGACAAACCGAGATGATGATGATGATGATGTCCACACGAGTCAGCTTTCTCATATTGAGAGCTCAGCTATGCCATTCTGGGTTAGCCCTCCCTCCACCTCTCCCCACCTCCTTACTCTGGTCTGCTTATCGTACATGATTTCCTTTTCTTTTTTTTTTCTTTTTTTTGTTTTCAAAAATGACAAATGGCAGAATTTATATCTGTAAACAGATGTGGACCAGGATTCTGCTGGGCGTGTAAAATGATTTTCAGAATAACTTGCAAAGAAAATTGAAAGAACTTAAGCAGTTGAAACCAAATGTTGATCTTGGGTGTACATGTCTCCCTTTGCTTTGACCCACTTTTTGGTTTCTCATGTGGCGTTCTGGCAGTGTGCTTGAGCGTGCTCAAATGTTATTAAAGCAAACAACTACGACAATAAAATCATAAATTGGGGAAAACAAACTGTGTTTGTCAGATGTTCAGCCAGCAGATGAATTAATTTCACAGTTCCTGTTAGTGGGTTAGTTCAGCAGCTTTGAGTGCTGTGGTGCTCTATAAAAATTAAAAGCCCTTCCCCGACTTTGAATTTGGAACCTGTTCAGTGTCATCTTGTTGCTAAGTGGAGAATCGGCTGTAAGGTCTGAACGTTAGATTAGATAAAACTTTATTAATCCCTTTAGGAAGATTCCCTCAGGGAAATTAAAGTTGTGAGTGTGAAAGCTGTCCGCTAGCCCTGAGGTGATCCCAGTTCAGTTTAAGTTTAGCAGGTCTGTGCAGCTGTCCTGCCTTATTAGCCATTACATTTATTTAGATCTCACTCTTCTGCCTGGAGGAGGACTGATGGCTCAGACACCGCCTCATGTGAGTGCACAGAAAGTCTTACCCAAAGAACCTGCTCGTGTGCAGGATGTGCATCTGATCTGTGTTTGAGGAGGTACGACGGGCAGTTGAAGCCCTTCTGATGGGTGTCTCCTCCCAGGTGTCAGTCTGAGCTCCTTCCACCGTCATCTGGATCAAAGTGGAGACTCATCTCAGTCACTTCAGGTTGCTCTGACAACTTCTTGCTTTTTTTTTTCTTTTACTGCATATTATGTTTTGGGTATCAACTGTACATAAAAAAACAAAAAAACATTGTCTTTGCTTTCATGTCTGAAAAGTAAACCCAGGTCTTAAGTGCCTTAAATCTGCTTTGTGATGTCAGCAGGGGAAGAGAAGCTGGGCTGTATAGAAGTCTATGGAGAAAATGAATTCTTCTTCCGGGGGGGGGGTAACAGAAAATAAATGAGAAGCACTGATTTATGGTCATCATTAGAATCACAAAGGAGGATAAACCAGGTTATGCTTTACTGTAATTGATGAGTCAGTTCCATGAAAGATTGAGGTGCCCCTCAGTTTCATCTGTTCCTGCTCAAAATACCAAGATCACAGACGCTCCGCTTCATGGCAGGACCTTCTTTAACCAGCGGGTAACACCAAAGTGGCTCCATCAGTGGTTTTTACCGCTCAGCCTAAAAAGGCTGGTGGGGTGTTGCCATTCTGCTGGGCAGGTGTCCATCTGACTTTGTCAACACGATAACTTGAGAACCATGTGACCTAGCTTAGCTGCAGGTACTAAAAATCTCCAATACCAAACCCTGCCCCTGCCTGACATTTTAGCTGATTTGAACACTGTCCGGGTCACAACCATGTCACTGCGATGACACAGGTCCTATTGTCCATAATTTTCCTTTGACCTTCACCTTGAGATCAAGGTCACTGAGATTTAGTAGATATATCTATGGTGTCAACTTGAACATCCTACCTCACATTCTCGAGTTATCATGCACAAGATTAACAGAAAACTTGACCTCTGACCTTGACCCAGTTATGGCAAAAATGTGATCTAGGGATCACTGGGTATCAATTCATGCAAATTTGAATATGAAATAAGTATTAATAGTAATATGGTGGCAACATTTAAACACACCGGAGGGAGAAGAACCCACCTCTGAGAATTCCAAACACTCCTAAATCTTATTACTACAATAAATCAGAAGAATGCAAATGCAGAATATAAGTAAAAGAGTATAATAAGATAAAATACAAACAAGAAAATAGACTTCCCAGTCACTGAAAAGTTTTAAACACAGCACCTGGTCCCCTCTTCTCTTTGCCTTATTCCTAGCACCAATTGTATAACAACAGACAAACTAGAACATAAAATAGCAAGCTATGCAGACGATGTACTCTTATACTTAACCAAACTAGAGACCTCATTGCCTAAAGTGATGACATTTCTTAGTGCTACTGGCCCACTGACAGGATACAAATCAAATATAGAAAAGACAGAAATAATTTCTTATGGTCGCCCTCCTGAGCGGCTTAAAAATGCATACCCATTTAAAGGAATACAGAATCAATTAAATATCTGGGGGGTCATTTTGCACAAATCTCAGGGAGAAGAATTATATCTCCCTTTATAATGACATCAAAAAGGATTTTGAGAGATGGAGCTTCACACCTTTCCTTAGTCTTAAGTGCCAGGATTGAAATTATTAAAATGAATGTACTACAGAGCTATCTATATTTATTCCAAAAAAACACTCCCAGATAATGTTCCAAGGCAATATTTTATAGAATCCGTTATCCGTTAATTAAGGGCTCTGTTTTACTGGTGCGACCCACTGTACAAAGCTCAATGGAAGAATATTGAATGTAGAATGATAGCAGATATTCCCATACTGGCAGACTATAGGCGCCTAGAATCTATTAACAGATTAGAAAATCCCTGGATAAAATCAGTACTCACAGTATGGAAAGAACTAATAAAAGTGTATAAATTGGAAAAGGATATCAAAATCTTGGGGTGGTGTGCATATGACTCAGATTTTACTCCAAATGGTATAGATTCTAGATTTAAGTTCTGGATCACAAAAGGCATAACAAATTATTTTCAGGTAATACAAGATAACCAAACCAAAGTTTCCAGACCCTAAAAGAAAAATGTAATTTGAAGAAGCAAGATTTCTACTGATATTTACAATGAAGCACTTACTATAACCATGAAATTAAACAAAGTGATGGAGATGAATATAACCCCCTAATTCAAGTTTTTATAAAAGGGACACAAATCAAAACTTTCCAGCAGCATAATTTCACAACAATACAAATGTATTTCTAATCTGAACAGCTGTTCAACAAAATTCATTAAAGACAAATGGGAGAGAGGGGGTGCTGTAGTCCTAACAGATGACATTTGTATGTCACAATGGAGGAGTACAAAGTCCCACACCTGGAAAGAATATTTCTGGAAAACTATGTCACGTTACTTTATACCCCCTTCACAAAGTGCACATTATTCAGGAGGCAGAGCCGACTGCTGGAGAAAATAGGAAATGTGGCTGACAGAATGCCAATCACTATCAGATTTTCTGGGGTTGTCCAAAGGTTTTGAATCACTGGAAGGAGGTTAATAGAGCAATGCAACTCATTTTCAAAACTCCCATTCCTCTTGATTTTAAAGTAATGTATCTATGATACAAACCTCCACGTGTTAAAGGAATAGTATATGTATATGTATATCTAACTTTATTTGAAGTAAATGTGGAACTACCTAAAGCATGAAATGTTACCTTATCTTTTTTCTTATGCAAAACTATTTTTACAAGCTCCCTCTTAGGCTAAACACTGCTGCCTGTTAATGTTCTGTTTTTTCTTTTTCCTGTTTGATGTGTTTTGTCTCTTTCCACTAGAAAAAGATGTACATGTTAAAAAGAAGGAAAACATAATAGAGAGACAACATGAAACATTTGTTATTCTTTTGCTTAGTATTCTTATATGGATTGAATTAGGGCTGATTGTATTGACCCTTTTACAGACCACGTCATCAAAGGATGCGTGCACTCTGGCAACGGAAGTGAACTGCTGCTCCAGTCAAATCAATAAGGACAAGGAGACTGTGCAGGGGTTAAACGTCATTTAAAAGCGATATCAGCATCATAAATGTCTGCTGTTGTGTGTTTGTCTGTCAGAATTTCTACCAAAAGCAGACTGAAGCTGTACCGAATCCCACGGGATCACAGCCGTTTGAGAGAAATCGGAGGCATCTGTGGTTGCAAGCCATCAAATGTACTGATAAAAACTGGACTGAGGACTCGATCAGAAATGCTCGCGTTTGAAGCTCCCATTTTATATCAGGTAAAGTTATTTATCTACTCGGGTTACAACAGGATGTCAGGTATCTAAAGTAAACAGCATTAGCTGGAAGGCTGTTTGGCTTTTAAACTGCAGTGTGGCTGGCTATTTACAGGTGAGGCATCGCTGGACTCAGAGTCCGGATTTTTAAATTAATATTTAATCGCCAGTGTTGTAGTCAAGACCACCTAACCTGAGACAAGACCAAGACCAGTGCCCCACGCTACATGACACAATAAAGTGTGAAACATGATCAAAATCACTTCTCAAATTGATCTCAAAGATCCACATTCCCATAAAAACACCTAGATATTAAACACTCACAGCTCAGATAAATGTAACCATCTTTATTTAATACTCCTGGGTCACTTCCATCATTTATCACAGAATGTAAAACAGTTATTCAGAGTTCATCACAATAGTCTCAACTGTTCTCTGTCTTTCATAAAATAGTTATGTTGTTTTTAAACCAACAACAATCTCTGTGAAAATGGGCGCTATTTCAAAACCACACAGCTAAATGTGTGAAACTAAAAACATGTCAAACAGTCATCGACAGTAAGAACTAAAGCCACAAGTTTCTCTCTGATACAGATTAAAGCTGCAGTATGGAATACAGGGCCAGTACTGACACCGATACTTTTTAAGAATTATGAAGAGTTTTCATGAGGTTTAATTGGTTTGTGATTTTTTTCTTTGGATCATTGATTAGGATAGAACTGGGCAAAGTTTATAGGTAAGAAGAAAATGTTTAATCAAAATAAAAGTTATTGTTCTGAAGCAATAGAACATAAACAAAACAGTTTTCTCCATACATTGATGTCTGGATTTTTCTTTCCGTAAATGAAGTGTACAAAGTCATCACTCAAGAACAAATGCTAACTTTTTTTCCAGGTAGAGTGTTCAGAAAGTATAATAGAAAAATTTAGTAAAAAATGTCCCTTCATTCACTAATTTTCTAGATTTTTTTCTTAAATAAACAAGCTGTACAAATTTAAATTTGAATTTGCTTTAAATGTTTGACAGCAAATTCCTTTTTTTCCCAAGTAAAATATGTTACATGTCACATGACGGTATAACAAACCCCTCTGGGGAGAGGAGGAGCAAAGTGTGCCTGCTCTGTGCTGTGACAATAGCGGCACTTAGGCAGCACTGCATACGGGAGAGAAACTGAAGCTAAAGTATCAATCTCACTATACTGGTATTGATCAATACCAATACCAATGGTATCCATATTATCGATATTTGGATCTATCTGCCCACCACTCGCTCCATGTACTAATCGCAGAAAAACAACTTACTTATCTGCCATCACTGGTGGCCATGGTAACTAGGAGGTTCTAGCAAGAAATTTTTTTCAGCCCAGCACTAATGCTAATGCTAATTAGTAAGCTAATGGTAACCGCTAAATGCCACTCCCGCTTGTTAATTGAGTGATGGGGCCTATGATGTAACTGGAAAGCACCTCTGAAGCCTAGGCAGTAATCACAGTCTTTGTGGACCTGTAGTCACATGTTTCAAGGTGCAGTCAGGTTAGGTTCAGAGAGGATTTTCAGTTAAGTACGAAGGACCAATGCAGAACTCTAAATCAGGACTTATTAGATCGATAGAGTGATAATTTTTGCATATAATCCAGAAGAGTTACACTTATATCATGCATTTAATGTGTCCCAGAGTGCAGTTTCCTTCCAGTAATGGGTTTGCAGAAATCACATAAAAAGCATACACAACAAAAACATAATCCAGATGTTTTAACGATCAGCTGCTAAAAGCATTTTCTATTTTTAGAATATCAGCCACTATGTTGTGAGCATAAACTATCATGTTTTTACTGCAACAACAGGAAGTGACATCATCTTGCTGGGAACAGTAGTTTTTGATTCTTGGAGGTCTTTCACAGCTCCACTGGTGCTGAAAACTAATGTCTGACTATGGCTTTCTGAATACAAGTAGAGCTGCAACCATCAATTATTTTAGTAATCAAGTATTCTATCGAAGTGCTCTATTGGGGTGATATGGTACTATGAGGTCTTTGAGATAAGATGGGGCCTGATTGTTCAAAACCTTGTATGTTAGGAGAAGGATTTTAAATTCTATTCTAGATTTAACAGGGAGCCAATGAAGAGAAGCCAATATGGGAGAAATCTGCTCTCTCTTTCTAGTCCCTGGTGTTGTCAAGTACTTTGCCCTGGCAAGCAGGTTGAGGAGCCCAATGTAGGATTCTAGACAGACTTTAACTCAATCTTCAGCTATTTTGCTGGAAAACTCAGGACAAACAGACCTGGATTTGACTGGAGCCAGAAAAACAAAATACAGACTCACTAGGAAACAAGAAGCCACACAGACAGAGCACACAGCGGGAGGGAAAGTATTATGAGGACACAGCAAAGAACAAAGGGAAATGTAGACAGTAAATGCACACTAGGTAATCAGGGGAACTGGACACACCAGGAAAAACTGAACACAATCACATAAACAAGACAGAGGAAGCAAAAGTGAATACAGAGCACCAGACACAATGGACTGTCAAAGTAAAATGGAAATGACTAAATACAGAGACCAGGACTAAGAATTAAGACACTTGAACTTGACATGAAAAGCAGAAATATCAGGGAGTCGGGCGCACAGAGGGAACACAGGGAGATGGGAAATAAATACAAAAACCATGAACATTGAACAGAACTGAAGTGAGTAAACTAAGAATCATAACAGAATCCAAATGTCCAAAAAACAGAAAACACTGTGTCCTAGACCCAGGACCATGGCAAGTGGTTTACTAATCATAAAAATTAAATAAACATTTGAAATATATCAATCTGTGAATAATGATTGCAGATAATATCCAAGTTTCACTTTTTGAATGGAATTACTGAAATGAATACATTTTTTCATGATTTTCTAATTTTATGACCAGCACCTGTATACAGTGGCGCAAAATGCAATGCATAGGGGCGCCACACAGGGGGCGCCAAAGCGATGCGGGGAAATTATTTCTCTAGTCAGCATTTTCTGTATTTAAAAAGCTGCGCATATGATATGATCAATAACGCGCTGATTAGGCGCTCCTGTGTTCCTTCACCTACCCTCCTCCTGTCGCCCCCACCACACACACACACACACACACACAAACACAAACGGCGCTCCACATACACCTCAGAGAGTGGATAGCTGCGCCCCTGCCTGCATATGACCTATACCTACAGGTGTAGATGGGGGCAAGTACTGGGACTGCTGGCATCATCTGAGAACTCGGTGATGGTGCTGCTGGTGCAGGTGGCTGTGTTTAATGACTTCTGAAAGTGGGTGCTGGTGGTGGATGACGTTACTGAGCTTGGTGGGTAGTGCTGGTGGTTTAGGGGGGGCGGGTGGTTTTGGAAGATTTTTCCTTTATATACATCTTTCCTCATCCTTACTCTCAGAATCTATGTAGATGTTAGTCCGCCTGTAAGGAACAAGCATTTTTATTTTCTAAGATGAGGGGTTTAAATGGCTCCACATGTCACGATTAAGACAAAGCATATATACATGATACATGTATAGACTTAAAACCTGCCATGGTAAAGGGAAAGTTTCAGACCTTAATCATCATTAAACAATATATTTATAGCAGACTGTTCAGAAAGAGCCAGCTGTGACAGTCAGGTGTTCTTTAAGTGTAGTAAATGCATGTGTGTTTGTTTTTTAAACTCTTACACAATGAATCAGTCCCTTCACTGCAGCTAGCAATGCTAATATTAGGTTTTATCAAACAGGTTTATTGTAGGACACAAAGCACTGTTTTTTCAAATTAGTTCAAGTAATGACTGCAATAAAAACTACTTTCTTTTCTTTTACCCCTCCCCTCCTGTTTCTGTTTCCAGGTTAGAAACATCTTTGGCCAAGTGACATTTCTGTCTTGCTTTCAGGTAGGTATCTGAAATAATATATAACAAAAAGTAGTCTTTAGTTTGTCATATTTTGCAAAGAAATCTAGGGGCTTCTCCAGGCTTAATGCTTAGCATGTATGCACTGAAATTTTACAAATGTTAAGCTTGTCCAACACAGCAGATTAACTCAAACTTTTAAGAAAGAGAGATGTGATTCTAACTCTGGTGACATACCTTTTAGAGACGAATTAAAGAAGGATTACCTTCACCTTAGTGTTCTGTTTATAATGCTTTATGAATCATCATGCTCAAAGAATAAAGCAATGAATTTTGGCCTCAAGTGTTTTGAGAAATGAAGTCGTTTTCAGCTCTTTGGTATAAGAAATTTAGATTTGTACCTGAACCAGGCTTCAGTGTTTAAATCAACACTGGTTCAATTTCCACCCGCTAGGACTAAATGAGATCCCTGAAACTGATAAGGGAAAGTAAATGTAGGGTTCTAGTGTATGTAGGGTCCAGAACCACATTACACGTTCTGCAGCTTTTTCTCATAGTCCTGAAAACTGTAGGCAATTAGCTAATACTGTTTTAATCCAAATGCTTTAATTATATGTATTCCAAAGTAACTTTTGTCCCAAGTTTCCTCAGGAAACATGTCAAATATATTGACAAAATAAATATTTGGATTTATGAATAGTAATACTTACCATGGTGATACAGGATTCAGAAGGGTCACTGACTGCCACTTTGTTTTTTGCCATCTTTTCTGCCATTGTACTGCTGTAATGGCTACCTGGCCACCAGCAGAGCTTATGGCTGCCTGGGTCCAGGAAGCTGCCACCATGCCGAGCTCTGCTGTCACATGCTCCTCACCATTAAAGGTTTGTTTATGCTGGAAGTCCACTACAGAGTCTGCAGTTCCTTACTCAAACTAAAATGATAGTGATATTTACTAGAAACAAACTTTATGTCCTTACAAGGATTTTTTTTTGTCAAAATAGAAATAAATATATGAATAGCGATTAATAAACGCAGTGAACACTGTAGTTTCGATCGGTATCAAAGGAAATAAATGAATATTTCTTGAGCTCTTAATTGACGGATGTGCGCATCAATTTATGACATCGTCAGTTTAAGATGAGGTAGCAGCAGGATGCTGATTCTGTTTCAAAGTGCGGACTTTAAACTGCGTTCCAGTTTTTAAATTGCACAGTAAAGCCAGAGTTATGATCAATAATCTGCGACATGCCTTTTCCTGTATATAATCCTCATGTTTGCCGCGTGTTGCATGCGGGAAAAACTCCCCAGCGGGAAGTTCCCTATTGGTGGAAAAACGCAACACGTCAACCAATCACAACATTATATGGCAACGTACGGCATTTGGTTGCTGAGGGACGGTAACAGACTGATATTGATCTTGTGGGAGACAGGAGCTCTTCTTTGGATTGGCACAAATCATTTTTGTGACATCCGATTGTTTTATAAATAGCTGCACAAAAACAACTGCGGCATTGCATTTTTGTTCTATATAACTGCCAATTTGGAAAATTACAACTTATATTTGTAATTGAAGTTTCAAAAACGGTTTGTTAAATATCTGTGATTTTTACGGAAAAAAAATCTAACATTTGTCTGAGTTTTGTGTTTCTGTGTGATTTTAGGTCCAATGTGTTGATACAGTATCTCAAAATGAAAAAAATACATTTACAGTCACACATGTGAAGATGTGCTGAACAGGATGATACCAAACAACGCAATGTATAGAGTTTTTAAGGTGAAATATAAGGGTAAAAGTAGCCCAAAATGACAGCCCAAAGGGTTAAGAAGTAACCTAATGTGAGTATGTTAGAATGTAAATGCACGGTTTCTGCCATACAGTCTCTAATAACTGTATTATAATGTTCAACCAGTTTACGCCCAGCAGGGTACGCTCTGGAAACGGTAACCAGAAACGCAGTTACCCGTCAGGTAGCGTCTTCAGCCCCTCCTCTTTCAGGTGAGCTCTGCAGCGCACCTGAGCGGACGGAGCGCCTCACCTGGCTCACCTTGCAGCCCCGCTGAAACTCACTGCCGGGAAATAAACTGCTTTTGTTTCTCCAGAGGACATGGAGCCGGTCTACCGGGGTCTGGGCCGCTGTGTGTGCTGCTTTTGGCTCGCGGTGGCCTTTGACATTGTGGGTCTGGCCGTACTCCTCATCGGGGTGTTTGTCAACGTGTTTTTCTACGACCTGCTCATCTACGCGGGCGCCATCGTCATCTTCCTCAGCCTCGTCTGGTGGGTTTTCTGGTACTCCGGGAACATCGAGGTGCCCCCGGCAGAGCTGGAGGATGATGTCGGCTTACTGAAGAAGAATAAGGGCGGCATCAGCGGCGCTGTGAGGCGCCTCTCCAGCCGCGTGTCCAGCGGTATCAGGAACTCTTTCCGCAGAAACGGGGAAGCGTCCGCGACCCGCACGGCCCACGCGCACAGGTCAGCCTCGGGGCCTCCCGTGCCGCCGAGCGCGGGGCAGGTGACCGTAACCATGACAACGATGGGTAATACCCCACAGACGGTGTCCTCAGGAGCAGACTGCGACATAAGGATGCCCCCCACAGCTACAGAGACCTCACCTACATAATGTGGGGAGTACAGGTGAGGCTTGCCACACTTCATGGCGCACAGAGCAGATATTCATGAAATGAAGGTTAAAGCTAGACTCTGAAAGATGAAAACTGAAATATCACTCACCACCAAAATGAAATAAACTATATACAGGAAAGGGCTTTAGTGTTAGCCTTTAGTTAACATGTTTCCACCTTGGGTGTTGGTTTCATTTGTGCATGGGAGTTCTCCACACTACATTTTAAGCTTCATATCCTGCATTCTGGTGAATTTAATGCATCAGTTTGTATGTTTTGATCACTTTGAAATAGTTGGTGCTGAGCACATATAGATGCCGTTTAGCTCTTCTGTCCTCTTGTCTTGTCCTGGTTCCAGGTGTGATATCTGACTGCCAGCCTGCTCATGTATGCATGTATAAACTCCTGAACTTAAGCATCCTTCTGTGCATGTTCAAGACTTTCTGCATTTTGAGAACACGTTGCACATATCTGTGTTTTGGGAGAATTTTTAAGACCCAAACAATTGCAGCTAGGGCTGACAAAGCTTCAGTGCAGATGCTGGGACTGCATCATCTGTATAACAGTATAAACACAGTATAAACTTTGTCTCCAGAGCAGCTTCAGTGTTCCTTGCCCTTGTCTCAAATCTTCCATAGGTGTTCAGCTGATGAGATCTGGTGTCTGTCTGTTGTTACATCTTTATCCCAATGAAACCACTCACTGAGCCTTTGTGCCATGGGCGGGGGTGCTGTTGTCTTGGAAATAGGTTTATCATAGGATAAAGATGGTCCCTCAGAGCTGCTTTATATCCATTTCCAGTAAACGTCACTTCTAAGGGGACATGTTGACCCAAACCATGGAGGCAGTAGAGTCACTGTACAGGGTTGGAGGTTCATTCTGACAACTATGAGTGCAAAGTGAATCGGACTTCTGTTTCAAACCTGTGCAATAAAGACTGGATTATGCTGCTATGTATATCATCAATGTTAGGTTCCATCCTTCTTGCTGTGTGTAGCTTTGTTTTGTATGTACTTTAAAAGTGGAACTACAAACAGGGCCTGTAGCTGTGGCAGTAAAACTCTTATCACTGAACAATCATTAACCACAGCTGACTGCTCAGTGAAAGACGAGCCCCTAGTCTGAACAATAGCAGGCTCACCTGAAACTTCCCCGAAACAATAATTGACAGTCTGATAACAGTTTGTCTATTATGTGTGAGCTCCAAAACTAAACTCAAACTAATGAGATTGTGTTCATTTTCTTCCCAATAGAGACTACGGACTCAGAGCCCTGAGGCTTCTTCGGTGACTCCAGCAAATAAATTCGTGAGAACGTGATGTCTGCAAAGCTGTTTTTAGTTGTTGAGTATAAGATGTCTAAACAGTGTTTTCTTTATCAGATTAACGTGTTTTTAATCCGCATGTCAGATTCCAGGCAGCCTGGATCCAGTTATTTTTGACATCACCATACATACTGTGGGTCAAAGGGTGTGAATGTGTTTTAATATGAGTTTTAAAAAATGGACAATGTAGGTGACTATCTGACAGGCAAAGGCAATTTATTCCATAATCGAGGGGCAGCAATAGAGAATGCTCTGTGTCCTCTGAGCTTCTGCTTAGATTTCTGTAAATGTAAGAGCAACTGGTCAAATGACCTGAGTGTGGGGGCCGGGGGCCGAACAGCTCAGAGAGGTAATTAGGACTTCAAATATAAGAACTTTGAAATGGATTCTAAAGCATGGGCAGCCAGTGCAGTGAAGCCAGAACAGGGATGGTGTGATTTTTTTCCCCCTACATGTTCCAGTCAAAGGTCACAGAGGCATTTTGAACCAACTGGAGACGAGAGAGGGACTGACTCCAACATAGTGTGTTAATCAGCTCAGATGTAATAAAGGCATGTATTACTGTCTCCAAATGCTGCCTAGAGAGGATGGGTGTCACCTTTGCCTATTGCCTTAAACGAAAGAAGCTCAACTTCCCCAATTTGTCTGTCCAGTTTAAACTCGCCAACCATCACAATGAAGCCCAAATATAACTATAGGCATAACGTATAGTCAGCCTGGGGGCACTCAAAGGAGCCACTGGGCAAAAAGACCAACACTTCAGTTTTTTCATGAAAATGTAGAAAGTTTAGGGGCATTCAAGCTTTAATGCCATCACGACATTCAAGAAGTGATTTAGCTAAGAAGACATCCTTTCACTTTAATGGTACTGTCAGTGTGGCAGTGACAGGAGATCCCATGCTTTCTAAGATGGATCCCAGGAAATAGATAAAGTGCAACAAACAATGACCCTAAACTTGAGCCCTGTGGAACCCCACATAATAAGGGAGCAATGTTATAGCTTAATGTTTTAACCCAACAATTTGAACCTAAAGCTGAATGTAATCAAACACAAGCATACTGTCATACTGTAAGAAAAAAAGACACCTTTTTGGAAGATATGTGTGTATATTAAAGAACTGAACAGGCTGTGAAAATGTACCATCTCATGACCTTCGACTGTATATGTGAGAGAGTGAAGCCACTGTGGAAGTATCCTAAACACGAGCATGCTGTGGAGTTGAAAAAAAGGTTTCAAAAAGCTAAGCTGGTGACCACAAATGCACTCAGGCTTTGTTGCAGAAACTCATTAACCAATAGGTGATGTCATAGTGGCTATGTTCATCTTTTATATACAGTCTATGGTCATGCTCAGATGCCATCTTTAATTTTTTATCTCTACAGTTTTTTTTAATATTTGTAACTATTGTGTGTAAAATGTCTTTGTGTCTGAACTACTCTGTTGTGATATTGTTGTGGCAGTTAATTTGTTCTCATGTTGCTCTTATAGAAGAGGCTTCATCTCAGTGACACTTTCTGATTAAATGAATCCATCACTGTGCTGGCAGTAAAAACATCCTTTCTCTTACAGTACATGTTAGCATGTGGGCATTTTGGTGTCCAGGATTTTCAGAGTCAAGATGGTTTACATCCAGGTAATTATGACACTGAATGAGGTAAAGGGTCACAGTAAAGGTGAGATGGCAAAGTTAGTTCACAGTGCAAAACAAAAGTTTTACAATATAGCTCTAACATTGTGAGATCCAGAGGTATTTTGCCCTATTCTTGAATTCTGGCCTGTTGACATCATGTCTCTGCTTGCTTTCTCTTTTTAAGAAAAAAAAGACCATTCAGGCCTTTGAAGGCTGGTGTCCTGTGATATTATTATTATTATTATTATTATGATGATGATGATGATGATGAGCAGAATCCTGTCCTACAGGCACTTTTTACCTGCAGCACTTGTTTGCTTCACTCGTGTATGGAAACACAGACGTGTATGTTAAATTCATGTCATTTTTATGTTCACTATGTCACTGTGCAGTGAGATGGCAAGAATGACTCTTCATAAATACCAGACAAATGAATAACACATTTGTATTGCTCCTCTTTGGAAGCTATATATTATTGTACAATTACAGACATATTAGTATCGATGTTTGAAGAATTATTTACAGATATGCATGAAGTGCCACTGCACTGAAAATGGCTAAATGTATTTACAACCATACATAATGTATATGTAATATTACAGTATACATGTAACATTGCTATTTTAGATCAGCTACTACACATAATCTACAGTATATAAATTGTAAGGATTTGAGTTTATAAAAAAGATTCCCAAAAGCCATATAGGTGATGATAATCCTGGTAACCAAGCAGTTTATAAACTTAGGACAAAAGGTCAGGAAATTAGTTTGTTTCTTTGTAACAATGCTACTGGGCAATAAGTCTGATACTGTAGGAAAGTCTTAAATGGAGCCACATCTGTAGGGAAGATGCATTTGTGGGTTGTACCCCTGGAAAAACTTGCCAGGTCTTTTTTGCCAAACAGCTGATTCTGTTATTGACTCTTGTCTGTGCAACCAGTCCATAAACACACCAGTCTCTTCGTATTACTGCTCCACTGCTTCCGGTTAAATAATGGCAGTGTTCTCTGCCTGCTGCCTGCAAGAGCTCCCAAAATTGAACATCACTGATGGTCATTGGATTTGTAGGGTGACGAAAACCCCAGCCAGAAATCTGGATAAAGGATTTAAATTATGTGCATCATATATACACAACTATGAATGTAAGGAAACAACCTAGAAGTTAGCTAACGTCTAATGCAAACATTAAGTTCCTCTTCTGTGTGCTTCATTCAATGTTAATTATCTACATTACATCTCAACATGTGTTCTTAATGTTTTGTGTTATCCTGAATTATAGATGGAGTGTTGTTAACTGTCACTCTTGTTGTTAGCTGCTGTTATAGTAATGTTAGATAGTTGGCTATTTACTGCTAATGTTGCTGTGTGTAAAGTACGTATGTTTAAGACGTGCTGGACGGACTTGCATCTGTGACTTGGACTTCAGTGTCCAAGTCACAGAGCAGCTGTGGGAGGTCGGCATGACAGCCTGGTGCTACAGGTCAGCGAGGAAGAGTGAGGCACCACACACTAAGTGTAGGCAGGACGCAGTGTAATGTTGTTCACCTCAGTTCAGTTCATTACTAAAGGCCCACCAACTTGAATGTTTTCTCGCCCTGCTTTATTATTTGCCTGGTCAAATTATGAGTGTGTTTGCATGATCAGAAGCATAATTTATCTTAACACTGCTAATACACATTAAAGCTTAATAAGAGTCTTTTTTCAGTAGGGAGGGAAGGCAGGATTAAACATTCAACAGGGTATGCCTGTTTTAGGAGCATGGGTCAGTAACCATAACACTGAACAGTGCTACTGTTGGCTCTTCCCCAAAAAGGTGACATTACATTTCTAATTGTCTTTCTCTTCTTTAAGCCTCTGAATTGATGGTACTGACACACAGCAGTGCTCCTGTGTGGTAGCTCGTTATGTGGGGTCACACAGTGGCACTGCTCTTCTGCACAGCACACTACTCACAACTGAAAATGTTCCTGTTCACACTCATACTGAATTACCAAAGATTATTGGCAATTTAACAGTTTATTCATGCAACAAACAGAGGCCTCAGCAGCATGTGGAAGAGCCACACACTGCCGCAGCAGCCTGGCACCTCCTCCTCATGCTGGTCACCAGCTCGGTCACACACTGCTGTGGGACGGCTTCCCATTCTTCAACAGCATTTACTGCAAGTCAGCCTGTGTGGTTGTGTTGGTCACAGAAAAAGATGTCTTGCATTGGCAGAGAAGATTTAGCAAGATTTTCATTGGTACGACCCACAGACTCGACTCTGCTGCTCAACAATACAAAGCGCCTTGAGGCGACTGCTTGCTGTGATTTGGCACTATATAAATAAAATTGAATTGAACTGAACCCATGAATGAATGAATTTCCTTATAAATGTGACTCCATTTAAGGAGAAATAAACAAGCTTTCCAACTGTGTGAGATTTATTTCCAAGAAGCATCTTTACAACAAAGAAATGATCGAACAAACACATTTCCCTATATATATTTTTTTACATAGTCACTGTCTATTTTGTTAAATAATCAATTTCTATTTCATTTGACAGGATGACAAATCCTGCCCACACCATGCACCAGAAAAAGTCTCATCTCACCTGTGCATTACCTTGTCATCTTAGAGTAATATTTCCTTCCCCACCCATTTCCACATGCCTTGAACAAAGAGCAAAGGGCACTCAATGTCTCCACCCAACAAGTCAGTTAAACAACAAACTACCATGCAGATATTTTGAAATGACCTAAGGGAGTATATCTGGGGTAGAAAATATGCCATTGAAAACTGCTGAAAAATGCACAAGTAACCCTTTCATAATAAGGCAGAGCTATGTGAAGATGGTTTTATTTCACTGAAACAACAGATTATGTCTTTGAAAAAAAAGAGGGGCCAATGATGTACTAAAAGACTACTAGCTGACAGAGCCCACAGCCTGTAGCAGATATCACAAATTCTAAAACTGCTTCTAAATTCAGATCAAACTGAAGTTCTTGTACTCGGCCCCACAAATCTTAGAAACATGGTGTCAAACCAGATACTTACTCTGGATGGCATTACTTTGGCCTCCAGTAACACTGTGAGAAATCTTGGAGTCATTGTTGATCAGGATATGTCCTTCAATGCACATATTAAACAAATATGTAGGACCGCTTTCTTACATTTGTGCAATATTTATAAAATTAGAAACATCCTTTCTCAGACTGATGCTGAAAAGTTAATTCATGCATTTATTACTTCTAGGCTGGACTACTGTAATTCATTATCATCAGGCTGTCCTAAAAGCTCCCTGAAAAGCCTTCAGCTGATCCAAAATGCTGCAGCTAGAGTACTGACAGGGACTAGAAAGAGAGAGCAGATTTCTCCCATATTGGCTTCTCTTCATTGGCTCCCTGTTAAATCTAGAATAGAATGTAAAATCCTTCTCCTAACATACAAGGTCTTGAATAATCAGGCCCCATCTTATCTCAAAGACCTCATAGTACCGTATCACCCCAATAGAGCACTTCACTCTCAGACTGCTGGGTTACTTGTGGTTCCTAGGATACTTCAGAGTAGAATGGGAGGCAGAGCCTTCAGCTTTCAGGCCCCTCTTCTGTGGAACCAGCTCCCAGCTTGGATTCGGGAGACAGACACCCTCTCTATTTTCAAAATTAGGCTTAAAACTTTCCTTTATGATCAAGCTTATAGTTAGGGCTGGATCAGGTGACCCTGAACCACCCCTTAGTTATGCTGCTATAGGCCTAGGCTGCTGGGGGGGGTCCCATAATGCACTGTTTCTTCTCATTCACCTTTATTTACTTGTTTATACTTCACTCTGTATTTAATCATTATTATTAATCTCTGCCTCTCTTCCACAGCATGTCTTTTGTCCTGTCTCTCTCCACTCAGCCCCAACCAGTCACAGCAGATGACTGCCCCTCCCTGAGCCTGGTTCTGCTGGAGGTTTCTTCCTGTTAAAAGGGAGTTTTTCCTTCCCACTATCACCAAATGCTTGCTTATAGGGGGTCATTTTGACTGTTGGGTTTTCTCTGTATTATTGTAGGGTCTTTACCCACAATACAAAGCGTCTTGATGCGACTGTTTGTTGTGATTTGGTGCTATATAAATAAAACTGAATTGAATTGATATATTAGTAGAATTGATAACAGTATTTCAGTTTCCTCCCTGTTCCAGCTGCTTGGCCAGGGGACCTGTCAGTTTTTTTTCTGAAGCCCTTATAAAAAAAAGAAAAAGACTGTGTGTTTGACTGTGGAAACAGGTCAAGTGTTTGGTCAACAAATCGATGCACTCCAACCACCTCCTTCCTACTAACATCACTTGTTAGTAGGAAGCAGCTCATTTAATGCAGTTCTTCCAACCCAGCAAGCTTTGGTTAATAAATATGCTGAATGATGATCTGGAGGTTATGTGTGCCATTGCCCTATTTTGAATGCTTGCTCTTGGGCATTTGAGTAAGCAAAAAAATAAAACCACCAGGCTATCAATAGACCTGCTGTGATAACAGCAGCAAACGTGTGAATATGGCTCCAGGCTCAGGTTAAATATGCTGTGACTCTTACCTTCATACAGACAGTTATTTCTGGCAAGAATGTTACAGTATGTTACATATTTGGAAAGACTTTGTTTTTGCGGTAGCCAGCATGCTACAGCATAAAAGCGAGATAGGTGCTGTTATTTTTTGGAGCAGAAAGGACTATGGAAATAAGTTGTAGCTGGCAGCTGGTATTCTTGTTCCCACCCATGCTGATAACAAGCTTCACTGACTGACCTTTGGAACCAGCTGTATTTATGAAAACTGAACTGAACTGAAGTAACTGGCTACCAGACCAATCAAAAACTAGAGTCACAATTTTGAAAGAGCCTTCAGACTTCTGCAGGGAGAGTAGGGGTGTGTGAAGCCTTTGATAATATGATGATAATAATTATAGACTCTTAGACACAATTTATTCCTTGATTTCCTTTGTTTTTCTCCTTTATTTTTTTTTCCTGTTGACAACAAACAATTTTAGGATATTTTTATTGATGTATAAGTATTAATAAATGATTCTAAAACAGGAGACCTACACTGAACTTGCTAAGCTCATGGAAATTTGGATGTACAGTCATGGCCAAAGGTTTTGAGAAGTATTGGTTTTTACAAAGTTTACTGCTTCAGTGGTTTTAGATCTTTTTGTAAAGTGTTTCTGTGGTATATTGAAGTATAATAACATGCATTTCATACATTTCAAAGGCTTTTATTGAGTTACATTAAGTTTATGCAAAAAGTCAGTATTTGCAGTGTTGGAGGGGGGGGGTCAGGACCTTCCTGGCATGCTGTCAATCAACGTCTGGGCCCAATCCTGACTGATTACATCCCACTTTTGCATCAGTGCCTGGAGTTTGTCAGAATTTGTGGGCTTTGTTTGTCAGGCCGCCTCTTGAGGATTAACCACAAATTCTTGATGGGTTTAAGGTCTGGGGAGTTGCCTTGACATGGATCCAAATGTCAGTGTTTTGTTCCCTGAGCCTATTTTGCCTTAAGGCACGGTGCTCCGTCATGCCAGAAAAGTCATCGTTCTTCACCAAACTGGTTGTGAGAAGTGGCTGTCAAAGATGTTTTGGTACCTTTTTTCATTTATGGCTATATTCTTAGGCTAAATTGTGAGTGAGCCTACTCCCCTGGATGAGAAGCAGCCCCACGCATCAATGATTTCCAGATGCTTTACTGCTGGCACAGGGCTGATGCACCCTTTCTTCTCCAGACAATCATTTTCCAAATGCCCTGAACAATCAGAAAGGAGCTTCGTCGGAGAAAATGAGGAAATAAGCAAATATCACAAATATTATATGAACTATGAATTTTAACAAATTCTGCCAACATATCTGCCTTTTACTTTAACTTTCATTGCTGTTGCTTCCACTCATTTAGTACTGGATACCCATACTCTCTTTTAATACCATTTATCCTTCTAATCATACTTCTGAAACGCCATCGGTCGTAGCCCAAGTGTGGTTCCAGTTTAAGCACACTCAAAATGCCTGTTGAGTGACACCTGCCAAGCATGCCCAGCTGCATGCAAACAGTTACATTTTGGCACTACACCGGGAGCAGACTTGATGACATCACAGCTCCAGCTCACTGGGATTAATACAAGAGAAACTGCCTACGATGCACCTAATCACTAGAGCTCTTTAAAAAATAAATTATTATACAAAGTATTTACATGGTCGGCAGCATGAATGTGAAATCATTTGCAAAGATTGTAGCAAAGACTGAACTGATCTGTTCATTTAAAATTGGAGTGATCTAGAAAGTGGGAAAGGATTGTACATGATACTGAAACCAACACTGAATAATCAACAGACTTCTTAACATTATAGTAAAAGACACTTTTAAATGACTCTTATCTGTAGATCTGATGGACAACTCCTGCTTTTAGTCTGATCATTAGATGTCTTCAGAGAGCTCTGTGATCTTTTTCATAGTGTCTAACAATGTTTGTACAGGATGACGCACAAACTTCACACATGTATACACAGCTTACTGAACAAGGTCAGCTGTTACAGTGATTTTTCTTTTATTCCAGCAGACAGTGTTTGGGATACAGCTGAATAAATATCTTTCTGAATAGCTTCACATGGTTGTGCTTCCTTCCTGGATTCAAATAAGATGTTTAACACATCAGGAAACAAAGAGGAGCAAATTATTCAGGTCTAAATATACTGACAGCTCAAGTAAGATGGAAATGGTCCAGGTCTGAAGCTTAACTTTAGTCTTAGCTAAACCAGTTTGCTACGATTAAAGCAGCAGTTCGCTATGAATTATGGGACATCGTTTCCTCCTTTCCTGTAAAAAGGAGTTAGGTGCATCCTATGCTGTAGGAGGCCATAAAGGAAGCTTTGAAGCTGCTTTCCTGAATATTCTGGAGGGTTTGAAGCATAAACATATGTCTATGGTTTGAAGACCTGCCGCGCAAACACTTGTAGATCACTTCAGTGAGGAACCCTCCTCAGCAAAATGCAGTACCGGAACGTTTGACTGCGACACCGCTGCTCAGTGCGATCACTTCCGTAAACACGCGGTTCTCTTCCTGTTTCACGCGTGGCCGTGGGGTCCGTCGAGGAGTTTGTTACTGTGATTAAGCTCATTACCGCTGCTGTGAGTGTGGGTATGTAAAGAGCGCGGCTCCTGCTCAGCTTTCACCGCACGCAGAGGTGAGCGTCGCCGTGCTGGTGGAGCATGGAGATAGACGGTCGGGACTTTCTGAACACGCCTCCGGTGAAGACGGTCAGGTTTGGAGGGTGCGTTGCAGAGACTTTGGAGAAACACAAGCACGTGAGTTCTCACATTCCTGCTATTTATTCATGCGGTGACGTTAACCGAAGGGTCCCCAAGGTATTACTGCGGAGTTCAGACCTGCTTGAACTCTGACTCTGCTGCGCTGTCTCACCCTCTGAAGGTTTATGAAAAAGCACCTCTACACTTCATAACTGATGTTTTGGTGAAGTGATTAGCTGTTTCTTGGCTTGTGTTAAAGGGAGACTCGACTGATTATGAACTCCTGAAACATCAGCTGGCTGATCCTGAGATCAAGGTAAGCCTCAGTGTGCGCTGACCCTGGATCTGTGTTGTGTACCTTTGCTTGTCAGTGAGCGCACTCTCTCTCCTGTGACAGGATGCCCAGATCATCAACTGGCTGCAAGAATTTCGGAGCTGTGTGACCCAACTGAACAAGGATCATGAGCAGCTCATTTATACTATATTGGTGAGTCTTCGTGCATGAAGATGCAAGGAGCAGAGGTAATGAAGGTCGATGACTTTAAACATCTGGGGTCAGCCATCCAAAGAAACGGAGGCGTGAAGAAGAGAGTGCAGGCAGGCTGGAGTGGGTGGAGTGTCAGGGGTGATGTGTGACAGAAGGAGAGCAGCAAGAGTGAAAGGGAAGGTTTACAAGAGACCTGCTATGATGTATGGTTTGGAGATGGTGGAACTGACAAAAAGACAGGAGGCCGGGCTGGAGGTTGCAGCGCTGCAAATGATCAGATCTTCACTGGGAGTGACCAGATTAGAAGTTAGTCCATCAGAGGGAGTGCTCAGAATGAGTGGTTTGGAGACAGGAGGAAAAAAGGAAGCTCAAAGAGAAATTTGTGGATGTAGTGCAGGAGGACATGCAGAGGGGTGGTGTGATAGAGGAGGATTCTAGAGATGAAGTCAGGTGATCCACTGTGGCACCCCTGAAAGGAGCAGGTGAAAGAAGGACTGTTTGGACAGTTCAGATTCACAGAATAAGCTTACAAAGGGAAGAGGTAAAGTTCACTATATATATGGGAAGGGATCTTAATAGAGAATCTGATCAGCAATCGTGGAAAGAATGCATTCAGTCATCGCTCTTCTGAATACTTATGACCATGGGATATTTCAGTTTTTCTTTTTTAATAAATTTGCAGAAACTTCTACGTTTGTTTTTTTTTCTGTGAAGATGGGGTGCTGAGTGTACATTAATGATTAATGAAATGAACTTTTTTTATTATAGCAAATGGCTGCAATGAAACAAAGAGTGAAAGATTTAAAGGGGTCTGAATACTTTCCGTACCCACTGTGTATACATTTGTTCTGGGATCGTCCAAAAGTATTACAATTCTGGGGGTGTAGCAAAGGACAGCCGACAGAAACACAAAATGCAGGGACTCTTTTCCCTCCTGGGTCCTACTCTTTGCTGTGGTCAGTTTTTTAAGGTGTAAACACATTTGTCCCACTAGTTTCTTTTTACAAACTTGGAGGAAGTAGCTGGACATGCAGGGAAGGAAGGGGGTTTCTCAGGAAGTGGGTTCAGGGTATGTTGTGGCTTTTTTCTATAACGATTTAAGGGCTGCAGCTACATCTGGTGGCAGATGGCTGCATAACATTTAGGACAAACATGGGCTAATTTTACTGGGTTAATTAAAACCTTAATTATAAGGCTAACCGACTAGTATGTCTGGTACAGACTAGTAACAAAAGCAAATATTAGTTGTCTAGTCGAGGAATCGTGCACATCCCTAGCAGGCACCTTTTGCTTGGATCACAGCTTCGCACACTCTTGGCATTCTTCTAATCAGCTTCATGAGGTAATCACCTGAAATGGTTTCCAACAGTCGTGAAGGAGTTCCTGGGGGTGCTGAGCTCTTGTTGGCTGCTTTGCCTTCACTCTGCGGTCCAACTCATTCCAAAACTTCTCAGTTTGGTTTAGATCAGGTGATTCTCTATTCTCTTCCTCTTGTTCTTCCTTAGAAGTGGCTTCTTTGCAGCAATTTGACCATGAAGTCCAGATTCACACAATCTTTTCTGAAGAGTTGATGTTGAGATGTGTGTCCTACTTGGACTCTGTGAAGCATTTAGGTGGGCTCTTATCAGGGGTGCTGTTAACTTGTGGTTTCTGAGGCTGGTAGCCCTGATGAACTGATCCTGTGAACTCTTGGTCTTCCTTTCCTGGGGTGGTCCTGATGAGAGCCAGTTTCATCATAACCTTTGATGGTCTTTGTGACCGCACTTGAGGACACTTTCAAAGTTCCTGAAATTTTTTCAGATTGACTGACCTTCAGTCCTTAAAGTAATGATGGACTGTTGTTTTTCTTTACTTAGTCGAGTAGTTCTTGCCTTAATATGGATTAGAACATTATTTCACCGCATTCCAATTCTACCTCTTCACAACACAACCGATGTTCTCAAACACATTAAGAGGGCAAGAAATGAGTTAACTCTTGACAAGGCACAGCTGTTAACTGACCCTCATAAAGCTTACTGAGAAAATGCCCAGATGTGCAAAGCTGTCATCTAAGCAGAGGTGCCTACTTTGAAGAGTCTAAAATATGTCATATAATCAGTAATTCTGTTTTACACTTTTTGCTTACTAAATAATTCCATATGTATTTCTTCAAAGTTTGGATGACTTTAGAATTAATTCACAATGCAGACAAATTTTAAATAATGAAAAACCACTGAATTAGAAGGTGTGTCCAAACCTTTGACCAGTACTATAACTTATCACCCACCCCCAGTCCTCGGTGTGAGAGAGAGAGTGGGAATTCAGTTCAATTCAGTTTTATTTATATAGCACCAAATCACAACAAGCAGTCGCCTCAAGGCGCTTTGTATTGTGGGTAAAGACCCTACAATAACACAGAGAAAACCCAACTGTCAAAACGACCCCCTATGAGCAAAGATTTGGTGACAGTGGGGAGGAAAAACTTCCTTTTAACAGGAAGAAACCTCCAGCAGAACCAGGCTCAGGGAGGGGCAGTCATCTGCTGTGACCGGTTGGGGCTGAGTGGAGAGAGACAGGACAAAAGACATGCTGTGGAAGAGAGACAGAGATTAATAATAATGATTAAATACAGAGTGAAGTATAAACAAGTAAATAAAGGTGAATGAGAAGAAGCAGTGCATTATGGGACCCCCCCATAATAATAATTTGCCTCTGTTTAAACATCAGTTTTGACTAAACTAGTGTGTATTAGAAAAAATAAATTGGACCAAGATAAATAAAATGAAAAAGTAAAAACTAAAATATTTTTTTAACAAATGTATTTGTACTAGCCTCATTTCAGTATGAAGGTCAACAGGCTGCCACAGACTGCTGTCAGCTACACTCTGCAGGGATCAGAGGTGCAAGGAGAAAAGTGAAATATCTCCAGAAAGCTGATTCTCTGCTCTTAGCAGCATCCACGCTCTCTTAGCTTTGGTGTAGTGAACACAGTAACCCACTGTCACTGGTACCCCACCCAACTCTCAAGTCCCAGTCAGGACCAATTTTAGAGCCAAATATCAAATGGAAAAACAAACTTTCCTGAGGCAAAGCTGACTTCAGCCTTAACTACCTGTGGTAATTTGACTAATGGATAAAAATTTACAGGCTTTGCCTGACCTTGTTGTCAGTGATGGTCTCTCTGTTTTGTTATTTTGTTGACACATTTAATAAACTGTGACAAGTAAATGACCCATTAAAACCATGCCGTCCTTTCACATGGCCAAGATGTCTTTTCTACCTCCTCAGTGGTGGATTATTCGGGCTCAGGTGTTGAGTGTTTGTGCCGGCTGAATTGCCAACAGGCAGTCATCAGACCGCTCAGACCGACCATAAACTGAGAAGTCAGTTGTGTCTAAATGCTGAAAGTCAGTTCTCTCTGTCTGTCTGTGTTAGAGGCTTCCATGGCTGGGCCGGAGCCAGGCTGTGGTGGAGGAGTACCTGGCCTTCCTGGGTAACCTGGTGTCAGCACAGACGGTCTACTTGTGCGCATGCCTTAAGATGGTGGTGTCTCACTTCACTCCCGGTATGTTACCCTGACTGGTGGTCCAGTAATTAAGATCGATAAGCCTGTCGCAGTGCTAGGATTTCAAACTCAGTACAGATCATTTGGAAAACAGGCAATGCCATTTTCAATACCTTGGACAAAAACATAACCAAAAATTAAGAAGCATGTTTTAAACTGATGATGCAGTGCAAACAAGAGCATCAATAACAACACTATATTTAGGTTGTCTGATGTAATGCAGAAAGCACAGCAACATAACTGTAACATGTATATGATAAATATTTAAAGGTTCTCCCAGGCTGTCCAGAAAACCAAAATAGGATTTTAGGTTGTCTGATGTCGTGCTGTGATTCTGCTGACCTGGTTCCATATTTCCGTTGCTGATTAAATGGGGTTGGTAGGCTGAAACTGCTTCTGCAGACTTGATGCTAGACTTATCTCTGCTTCGATCTCTTTAAGAGCAACCTAACAGTGTTTAGACACAAATAATTGTGTTATCCTGTTGAATTACCACCGTCCATTACAATGAGGGGAGCGGGACTGACTCCTGAACTGCTGAAGCTCCCAAATGAACATTTTAGCTTTATTACACTGGTCAACAAAATAAAAACTACTTTTTGTCTGCTACCTGAGGAAAAACAACAGATTTTTACTAATTTGGGTATGCTGATTCCAAATATGCAAACAGAATGTCTCTAGCATGTCAGGATCTTGAGTAAATGCCAATCACCAAACTTGTCGTCCGTGATTTTATTAGAAAAGTTCACCATGAACAACAACTGGGGAAAAAAAGACACAGGTACCAAAATCAATCATATGACGAATCTTAAACTAATACTGTCCACAATTAGTCTGCCTGAACAGTTCAAAGGTGTGGCAAGTGCTTGGTGCTTCACGCTGCTTAGAGCTTAGACTGGGGAGTGTTTGTCTCTAATGAGCTCACAGACTTGGGCTCCACCAAAGATCCCAGCTTTAAGCTTGGCATCACTTTGGACTGCCCCAGAAATATATTCCTTCACTTGATGTAGCACTAAAACCTTTTTATCGATTCACACATCAAAGCAGTCACTATAAAAGATTTCTGGCATTGTTGAGCCTCAGTAGTTCAGCTTTAGTTGATTTAATTTTAATGACCATATTTAGATTCAGCATCCCCAAATCACACAAGTGATTGCTAAATTCTGTTCAGTTTCAAAATTAAAACATCTTGTTTGAGAAGCACCAGTACAGCAACACATTAGCTAAATACTGACATGTGCATTACTAAGGGAACCTGACATGCTAGAGAAAATCTGATTATAGATTTGGAATCAGCATACCTGAAATGCTTTATATCAGATATTTTTCTCCAGGTAGCAAAATCATTGTTGACCAGTGTTATTAGTGGTATATTAGTGATCCCTTAGCAGATGGCTAATGTGGTTAATGGGTAAAGATGAACTTTTCTGATAACTGTTTAATACCAAAGTGTTGTGGAAATGGGAATTCTTCATAAAGACTTGTTCAGTGTCACGAATGTCTGCTACTGTTCACATGTTCAGCTGCTAGTGGGGGAAGGGGCTGTGTGTAGACAGGCAGGGAGTGTGCAATTGTGCATCAGCTGGAGGAGGCAAAGACAGCACTGTTGGTGTCTATACTGCTGCAAATGTGTATCTAAGCCAACAGTAACTTTTAGTATCTGAGAATCAGCTTTTTGACAGCCCTACACAGTATCGTTGTTTCTGTTGTGATTACTGCCCTGCTGTGCCATTTTGTGTATTTTTCAGAGAGAGTGACTGTCTGTGAAGGAGGAGTGGATATCTCTGATTCAGATGATGAAGATGAGAGTAAGTTTTTATTTTTTTTCTCTTATATGGTTATATTTGTGTGTGTGTGTGTGTGTGTGTGTGTTATGTATCTTGCTAAATAAATGTGGGATTGGAGAGGTGTGATTGTGAAGCAGTGCTGTGTTAATTGCTTATATGGCTGTTCTTTAGTTGCTGTGTAAATACTGATAAATCAACTTTGTGCTGTTCTTTTATTCATTTATTTTTTTGTAAGATCTACCCAGAAACTTCGATCATTGTCATCAGGCGCTGCAGCTCATCATCAGATATGTTCCATCGTAAGTCTCATATACTGTATGATTCTGCTAGCATTTCTGCGCCCTTTTAAATTTTTGTTGTTTAAACTCTGACGTTGGACACTTCGGTTTTGACTGATCACTGCACTTATTTCACCCTCTTTGGGTAAAAGTGTCTTCTCTGTTTGTAACTTGATATGTAATGTGTGCAGGCTAGCTTATCTTGACAATACAGTGTAAAGGAACTCTGTAACTTTGCAAAACCAATAATGTTGATGAATCTTGCTGCCCTTAAATGACCTGCAGTGTTGCTTTCATTTGCATGCAAGCCACGAGCGAACTAGTCAGAACAGTGATAAGATACAAACAAGACTGTCTTGCCCCATTATGTTGCATTATTGTTTGTACTGTATGTCATGTATATGATGTCCCCCCTTGAATCGAACCCTTTGCTGATATCAACTGCACTTCTCCCTGATGACCAGATTCCCAGTTGTATATACGGGCTTCATTAGATTTAGATGGCTTTCTTCTTACGATATAACATTGTCTTGCCTGCCGATGTGGACAAGTTCAGCTAGCTTGAATGTTTAGCTTACTTTCTCAAAAATGTTGTTGCAAAGCACACAGGAGTGAGCATAAGCATCACGTCCTTTGGATTTTCACTGTAAATCTGCCCGTGGTTCTTCACATCGAGATGATTCCACAGGCTGTTAGAGGCACCTGAGAGTCACGGGGTTCAGACATCGGTAAAAAGAATTTAATGGGCCTGTGGGGAGTAGCCCTTGTTCTGTACTAGTTTGTCAAGCAGGAAGTCACTGAAAAAAACAGGAAACCGTTGTAAATGATTTACTGTGTAAGGTGTAATTGTTCTTTGCAAAATTGGTTTATTTATTTATTATTTGGCAGTTCATATTTTACCCACTGACACAATCAAGGATATCTAACAGCTAAAAATAAAGGAGTAAACACATTCCAACAAGCAGTCCGCATTGGCATCAGTCACTGCGTACTGCAACATCAACACCACACATTAATATACATTGCTCAGAAAAATTAAAGGAATAGTTTTGAAATAAATTGCATCTCAATGAGAGAAATATCATGCTGGACACGTGTTAGGAATGAGAGGATGCCGCAGTGTTTGATGGAAACAAAGACGATCAACCTGCAGAGGCTGAATCCAAAGACACCCCAAAAAGTGAAAAAATGATGCAGCAGGGAACTCAAAATGGTCCTCAGTAGTTTGTATGGCCCCCAGGAAACCTCGACTTACATCAGCGTTGATTTTGTGTTTGTTTTCTTCTTTTTTGGTGTCCTTGGCAACCAGCTTGCATCATTGCTTGCACCATGATCTTCATCACCTCTCATGTTGTAATTTTTTAATTTTTTGTAATGTAAAGTTTTGTCCTCTTCTTTTAGCACAAGTCGCTTTCTGATGCCTGTTCTGCAAGAAAGCTTCCCCTTCATACAGAAATCCTCAAGGACACTGGTAGGAGACAGGCATACTATTTATACTCTGTGGGCTACAATTGCAGCAGTCCACCCTGTTTATTTCCTTCTTTACAGATGTTTTAATCTTTTTTTTGTACATTTCAGAGCTCTTGCTAATAACATCCAAGTTATATTTTAATAGTTCTCTCAGCTTAATGCATTTTTAAAAATAATTGAAGCCCCAAAATATTTGTGTTTCAAAACCAGCTAATTTTTAAGTATGTATCAAGATTAAATATTTAGATTTTATCTATTCCGTATGTTAGGGTTTGTATGGGTCCAATCCTATTTCATGTTCCCTATGTGGCCTGTTCTCGTCCATTTACTGTATTTTTATTACAGCTGCTTTAATTGTTATTTTTACAATTTTCTTTTCCCTCATAATACTGCTGCGTAAACATCCATATAAAAAAAGAGCCCTTATTCCATATATTTTTTTTATTTCCCTGGTCTTTTCTTTCCCACCTCTGATTTAACAAAATGCTTTAGCCTCCTTACTGTGGTCCTCCTTTTGTCATTAAGTTTTTTCCAGTCTAGTGAAATTAAATACTAAATAATAATGAGTTCTGTATTAGAAACAGTGAGGAGATGAAAAGGTCTTTGTGCAGAATGGCACATCATCCGTTATACTTTCAATGAGCTGTTGAATCTTTTGCAAAGTGTACTTCCTTGTTAACTGAGTGATACTTCACAGGAGTGTTATGTCCATAACCTTCTGAGGATAACCGTATACATCCCCTCCATTCGACGAGATGTGCTTGAGGTGATCATTGGAAAGCTACTCAAACTGGATGTGAGTGATACACCTCCAAATTCTGCTACTTTCAGTTTTATTTTACCTTTCCAGAAGTAACAGGGGTTGTGTGACAGATGTACAGCTGAGTTTATTAGTTTTTGGACCGTGACACAATTTGTGTAATTTTGTCTCTGGATACTACCACATTTGATTTTAAATCCAACAAATCAAGATGCGATTGATGTGCAGACAGCTTTAATTTAAGGGGTTTAAAAACATACAGCATTAAAGCTGCATCCATACAGGATTCACTCATCACTCATCTCTGTCATTTGGAAGCTGATGGCAGCTGGCAGCTATTTCTATGCATAACTAACAAACCTAGTTTCATAGGCTCAAAAATAATTGGACAATTGACTGACAGGCAGTTTAATGGACAGGTGAGGCATGTTCTCTCGTTATTTCATGACAGATAATACAGATAAAGAAATCTGGGGTCAAATCCAGCTGTTAACCTTTGGTAGCTTTTTACTGGAACTCTCAAAATGAGAGCCCCAGAGATGTGGAGGCAAGTAAAGGAGGCCACCATTAGACTTAAAAAAAACCCAAAAAACTATTTGAGACACAGCAAGAACTTGAAGGGTATCCAAATCAACAGTCTGGCACACAGCTAAAGCGTTAAAACACACATTATCTTTAATTAAAGCTGCCCTTCAGTCATGTCTTGACTGTTTGAGTTAAAAGTAATTTTGTTAGCATGCATCCCTAAATGCTTGACCTAGGAGGTGTCGAGGAGGCATACTAGCCAGATTCCAAAACCACCTCATCTGTTCTCTTTCAGTGTGGAGGAGTAGTAGCTCTACTCTAAAGCCTTGATTACTCTTTTTGCATCCATGGCAAAGTTTTGGTCACTACCCACAGGTCTTGGGAATGTAGATTGACCAGTAAACTAACAGCTTCACTTTTACACTCGGTGGTCTTTTCACCACAGTGGACCAGTACGCTGCCTGCATGACAGCCAAAGCTGCATCCATATATTTGAATGCTGCTTAATCCAGGAGGCCCAGGCAGTCTGATTCCCTGCTAATGAATCTGGCTGCTGGGACATGAAACGCCCCAGCCTCTATGGTGGGGAAGGCGCTTGAACTGGTACGTAAGGTTACTGCCGAGATATATTCAGGTTCACTCCAACGCAGAGCTCAGTTTCTGAAACCAGTCTTCTGGAGAGTTCCTAGGCTCTGTATCGTGTTGGAGTTGCCAAAGGTGAGAGACAGCAGGTAAGGATAGCTATACTCCTATCCCACTGATTTGGTGCCTATACATTGAGGTTCACTGCAGTAGAGGTGAGAGTATTATTTCCCTGCGCCTTTAGGTCGGAGAATAGGTCTTGACTGTTGTCACTGTTGACATTGAGACCTGCAGGGGTGTGGCTTGGACAAATGACTTGCCCTGTTTGTCCTGTTCAAAAGTGCACTTAGCAACAAGACACCTGAGGTCACAGGTTGATGATTGATTTTGTAATTTTAACATCGGATCTACCTTGTATGTCTTGGTCACTTTGCCCAAGGACATAGGGGGTAACAGTAAGCTGTAAAATGATCACAACCTGGTAGTGGCGGAGAAGGATGCTGGATAGGCCGGGCGTGCCCAAACGTACAATGAGGGTATGCTTCCGACAGAGCTTTGATAGCATTCTGAGGGAGGTTGGGGACATTGAGTCTGAGTGGACCATGTTCTGGACTTCCATTGCTGAAGCAGCTGTATGGAGTTATGGCTGTAAAGTGGTTGGTGCCTGTCGTGGTAGTAACTCCCAGACCAGATGGTGGACACCAGAGGGAAGGGAGCCATCAATCTCATGTCCTATCAAGCTATGTTAGCCTGTGGGAGTTTGAAGGCAGCTGACAGGTGCCGACTTGCTAAATGGAGTGCAGCTCTAGCAGTAGCTGAAGCAAAACTTGGGTATGGCAATAATTCAGTAAGACCTTGGAGCAGGACTTTTTGTCTGTCTCAAGGCATTTCTGGCTAACTCAGAAAGGGGAAACGAATTCCTGCTCACAAGTGTATACAATTGCTACTTTTCCACCGCCGAGGTTCCGGTGCTCGTGCCAGTTCTGGTATCCTCTCCAATGAACCGGTGAAACGCTTAAGAACGAGCCTGTGTTTCCACCGCGCTTTGTGAAGTGCTCCTTTGCGTATGAGTGTGGGCGGGGCTTCGTCTAGAAGCTGAAGGGCACCAACGTGGGAGAACACGCTCCCCTTTCTTGTGCTGCAAGCACGTATTATTCTCCAAACAAACTTCTGCAGCATCTGTGTGCAGCACAGAGGGAAACACAGACAGAGATTAGAGACAAGTACGCACTTTGTGTCCTTTTATCTGTGATATGAACTGATACAAATCAGCAAGTTCAGCCTTAGAGCCCAACCTAATTCACAGCTGTGAAAACCGCATCGCTTTCCTCCTGTAATACACACCATGCAGTGAAACAGCGGTAGAAAACTTTACGCTGAGACGGCAGAGTCATGCCCTTCTGCCGCTTTCGTCACGTGTTCTTGGTTCAAACCCAGCTAGCTTGCAGGGCCGGATTTGAACCCGTTTTTCGGCCGAGCACTGAGTGCTTTTGCAGTGGAAAAAGTGCCGGATGGTTCAAATGCTGGCACCGGAAACCCCGTCGAAAAGAGTCCAATGAGGAATGGAGTGCTGCTACCTTCAACTGAGAATATTGTCATGTGGTAGAACGAGCACTTTGAAGAACTCCTCAGTACCACTGACATGCCTTCCATAGGGGAAGAAAAGTCTGGGGATGAGGGGCTGTCTCATCCATCACTCTGCTTGAGGTCACAAAGCCCCGTGTATGGACGAGATTTACCCTGAGTTTCTCAAGGCACTGGATGTTGTAGAGTTATCTTGGGTGACACAGCATCAGTGCTTCTGGATTAGTAGACTGGAGTGGTGGCTAACCTTTTCAAAACATTGAACCAGAAGGTGTGCACCAACTTCAGGGAAATCTCACTCCTCAGCCTCCCCTCTGATTCAGAAGGAACAATGTGGTTTCTGTCCTGGTTGCACAACGCTGGATCAGCGCTTATCTTCTTGAGGATATCCAAGGGTGTTTTCCCAGCCAGTCAACATGTGTTTTGTGGATTTGGAGGAGGTATTCATCAGGTGGTGACCTGATGAAGGCCACTGCAATTTGAAGCCAAATGTGAATCAACTGGAATGAGAAATTGCACCTCTAACAAGTACCCACTCTGAAACAGAAGATTTGCTGCCCACTAATTGAATGTAAGTATCTTGGAATCTGTGGGAGTGTACAGAGGCAAAATTACAAAAAATAACTTCATCCAAAAACTTACGGACCTAACTGTGTATGGTCTCTAGAGGCCCTTCAGTGGTAAATGGTTAATGGACTGGTTTTTATAAAGCACTTTTCTACTCTTTGAGCACTCAAAGCACTTTATACAACATGCCTCATTCACCCATTCATATAAGTGCTTTCTATCTAACATTCACACGCATTCATACTCCAACGGTTGCATCAGAGACCAACTTGGGGTTCAGTATCTTGCCCAAAGATACTTTGACATACAGTCTGGAGCAGCCATGAATTGAAACACCAACCTTCTGATTAGTAGGTGACCTGCTCTACCTCCTGAGCTACAGCCATCCAAATGCCAGAATGTATTGATGGGGACAGATGACATTAGCATCTGTTCACAGATGCTACCTCTGAGTTATTTGTTGTAGAAAGACATATTCAGGCATAACATTGATTAATTCTTCTTCAGGAGATAAGATTAAAGGTGTGTGTGTGTGTGTGTGTGTGTATGTATGTGTGGTACATTTTAGGTGAGCGCATCCCGAACAGACATTGAGGAGGCTGAGGAAAATGGAGGGCAGAGCAAGAGGGTGGAGGAGCAGACTGAGGAGGGCCTCTTTGACATGGTAACAGCCAGTTTCTCCACAGTTTCTCCTCACATCCGAAAGAAGCATTTTGGATGAGAGGTGAAACGTCTTCAAGAAACAAAAAGAAGTCCAGTCGCCTTTTTTCAAGCTCCAGAGATACTATGAGCTGGATGACTGAGAATCTACACAGACACAAACTGACTTGTTTAAACACGTGCATCCTGTTACAGTACCAGTGTTATGTTTGAATTCATTGAGCTCTTTGAAGGGACACATCGTTTCACAGTTCATTCTTTGTGAAGGCAGATTGTATGGCTAGGTGCTTGATTTTATACACCTGTGGCAACGGGATTAAATAAAACACCTGAATTCAAAGATTCAGGTGTTTACTGGGGAACAGAAAGGTGTGTAGTGTTCCACTTTACACAGTTCAGACCCAGCAGTTAATTCCACCTTTAGTCTGTGGTTGAACATAGGAACAGTCACCTATAAGGGACCACACATAACTCCCTCTACATGAGAAAACTGGGTGTTTTTGACCAGAACAGCAGTACCAATGGACAGCTTGAATAAAAACAAATTGTTTCTTGACTTTTTGATCTGAAATTTAAATTAGGAAAACAAGGGAACCTGGCACTGTCCTGAACCATCCTTGAATTTTTCCTTCACTCATTCTTTTCATCCTGACAGCCTCTCTCCAAATGTGTGTGTGTCTGTCTGTGTGTGTGTGCATGTGTGGGGCTGTTTTGTTAGGATGAAGATGTGCCAACCGATCAGCCCTCCAACATGATTGTGATGGCCCATCCTGTGGCCGAGAGGCTGGACGCTGTCATGGCTGTGCTTATGGCTTACATCAGAGATATCTGCCATGTCAATGGTAGTTGTATTAAGCAGCTTTTTATACATCCATAATTATTTGAACAGTGATTACAGTTTTACCTATGTATGCCACCAAAGTGGATTTTCCAATCAAATACCCTCTGAAAATGGGGTCTTTGTGTAAAAATGGCTGTAATTCCCAGCAAAGGTGGGAAGTAATAAAGTAAAAATATTTCATGACTGTACTTAAGTAGATTTTTAAGGTATCTGTACTTCACTATTTGTTTTTCTGACTACTTTTTAATAAATATCTGTACTTTCTACTTCTTACATTTTCAAAACAAGCTCGTTACTTTAGGTTTAGCACGTCTGAGAAACGGTCAGTGCGGGAGCCGGCTCCTGATTGTTAGATTGTCCTGAGTTAGAGGAAACTGTGCTTTACATAGAAGCTACACGCCGGAACAGTGAGGAACATGAGTGACAGAAATCGTAAAGCACAAAAAGTGTGTGCAGTTTGTCACACAGTGTGTCTGCTAGCTAAAGGAACAGCTGCTGTTTTTCAATGAGCGATAACTTCACTCAGATGGAGAACGATGTAAGAAAGAGGTAGAAACGTCCTCCAAAGAGCTACTTTTACTTTCTTACTTTGAGTAGATTATAGAGCCTGTACTTTTTTACTTTTACTTGAGTAAAGAAGTTCAAGAACTTCAGCTTTTAGCAGAGTTAGTTTTTAACACAAGTACTTGTACTTCTACTTAATTACAGAATGTCAGTAATTTTGCCACCTCTGATTCCCAAGCAGCTAAAGCAGTACTTTGGTTCAAGTCTTTGAATTTAAGCAGAAAGTCTGCACTAGTAACATTTTGAGTGAAATATAGAGAAAAAATTACAAAACTTGTCTAATTGTCCATTTGTCCAGATACTTACAGACTAAGTGTAAACGGTGTTTAATCCAGATCTCTTACAATGAGAACAGCTTGTTCCAGGCCCTGAATAACACTGGAGTATTCTGATTCCAAGAAAGTCAAACCTTTGTTATGTAGGAAGATGAACAATAGTTGTACTAAGCTGAAAGTCTTTGCATCCCTGTTAGGGAATAATTTTATGCATACAGTGTATGTTTGTCTTCTCTTGCAGGTTCTTTTCATGTGGAAAGGACGAAGGAGCTGTACAGAGATTTGTTGACTGTGTTTGACAAGCTCATTCTGCCAACACATGCTTCTTCTCATGTGCAGTACACAGTGTTTTACCTCTGCAGCTTCAGACTGGTCAGTACTTCCCAAATTATGTGCATGTAATATGAGCAAACAGTTACGTTGAGTTTTTGCATTTAACCAGCAATCTGGGCTTTAACAGCAAGACTTACAGCCACAGGAAAGTTTCAGAACTCTTTAATATTTGATATATTTCACATGGCTACGACTAAAACATTATCAAGCTTTTCACAAAATACCTTAAAAGTAGAACAAATGAAATAAGAGTATTAGACCCAATGATTTATGTAGAAAAATCTAATATTACACATCCAGGAACCCTCCGGAAGAATCGGGTTCAGGGAGGGGCAGCCATCTGCCATGACTGGCTGGGGACAGAAGAGAAACAAGAGACACAAAGTAGGACAAAACACAAACTAAGGGAGAAATTAAGCACCTTGAGGTGACTTTGTTGTGACTTGGTGCTATAAAATAAATAAAATTGAATTGAATAAAGCAAAACAGAATGTAGTGGCATATAAAGACATTGGGAGTGAAGAAGAAACACCCAGTGCATCATGGGAACCCACCAGCAGCCTAGGCCTATAGGAAGATAACTAAGGGATGGTTCAGTGTTACCTGATCCAGCTCTAACTATAAGCTTTATCAAAAAGGAAAGCTTTAAGCCTGTTACGGGCTGTAAATGAAAAGAAACCCAACATATAAAATGTTATAAAATGTCAGCTGCCACTCAACAAGCTTTTAATAATGAAAACATGGTTACTCAAAAACAGACAGAATCAAAAGAGATGGGGGGGGGAATGAGACCGTGAACCAACCAATGGGTCATCAGATTCAGGCTTTTCCCCTAAAGGAATTCTGACAAACTAAACTAATGAAAACCAAGACTGGGGGCGCTATTGAGCAAAGATGGAGTAAAGACGGATAATTCAGTGCTCCCGCAGGTTTATCAATATTTTTGTTTTAAATCCAACAACTTTCAACTAAAGTTGACTTAAATCAGGGCGATTACAGCTTTGGACTTTAAACAAATCGGTTCCAGCTGATGTCTCTCGTTAAATGGCGGATAAACTTCGCAAATTTAAATATGATGGTAGCACACCAAAGCTAATGGCTAACAGATACATGAGGCAGCGCACCCCAGAAGACGAAGACCTACAACCCAAGAGCCCAAGCATGAGTGAGGAGATATTTTAGCCTCTACACGAGGGGACCTCTCCAAAATTATAAGAGAGGAAATGAGGAGTGTGCTGTCTGAAGAGTTCATCGCTCTTAGGGCTGACGTTAACGCTGTAAGGGCCGAAATAGCCAGCAATACCACCGCTATCCGTGCAGAAATCGCCTCTATCGAAACGGACATTGAAGATGTGAAAGGCGGACTGTTATCATGGTCTGACGAGGTAAACTCATTGCAGACTACTGTGACTGAACTTCAAAGTGAACTGGCCAATCGACAGGACAAGTGTGAGGACATGGAAGGGAGGATGAGGCGCGGAAATATCTATATAGTTGGCATTGAGAAGCAGCTGAATTCTGCCAGCCCTAAAGCGGTCTCCAAAATTATTAAAGAAGCTCTGCAGATAGACCGGGATGTAAAAGTCGACCATTCACATCGGGCGTCTGCACCTAAGAAACCGGGAGATTGAGAAAGACCCCGCGTCATCATTGCCAAGCTGCATTATGATGAAAACACCGCTGATATTCTGAGGAGAGCCAAAGATCAAGGTCCTCTGTCCTACAATGGTAAAAGAATTGCAATTTTTCCAGATTACACCACCAGAGTAGCCAAAGCCAAATCTCTTTATTATGTTACAACTAGTACTTCCTCATGTATAAGGATTGTATTAATATTAATGGTAGATTTTATACAGTGGGTACGGAAAGTATTCAGACCCCTTTAAATTTTTCACTCTTTCTTTAATTGCAGCCATTTGCTAAAATCTAAGAAGTTCATTTTATTTCTCATTAATGTACACTCAGCACCCCATCTTCACAGAAAAAAACAGAAATGTAGAAATTTTTTCAAATGTATTAAAAAATAAAAAGTGAAATATCACATGGTCATAAGTATTCAGACCCTTTGCTCAGTATTGAGTAGAAGCACCTTTTGAGCTCGTACAGCCATGAGTCTTCTTGGGAATGATGCAACAAGTTTTCCACACCTGGATTTGGGGATCCTCTGCCATTCTTCCTTCAGGTCCTCTTCAGCTCCCTCAGGTTGGATGGTGAACGTTGGTGGACAGCCATTTTCAGGTCTCTCCACAGATGCTCAGTTGGGTTTGGGTCAGGGCTCTGGCTGGGCCAGTCAAGAATGGTCACAGAGTTGTTCTGAAGCCACTCCTTTGTTATTTTAGCTGTGTGCTGAGGGTCGTTGTCTTGTTGGAAGGTGAACCTTCGGCCCAGTCTGAGGTCCTGAGCACTCTGGAAGAGGTTTTCTTCCAGGATATCTCTGTACTTGGCCGCATTCATCTTTCCTTCAATTGCAACCAGCCGTCCCTGCAGCTGAAAAACACCCCCATAGCATGATGCTGCCCCCACCATGTTTCACTGTTGGGACTGTATTGGGCAGGTGATGAGCAGTGCCTGGTTTTCCTTTCCTAATCAAGTCCAATCAGTTTAATTAAACACAGCTGGACTCCAATGAAGGAGTAGAACCATCTCAAGGAGGATCAGAAGAAATTGAATACTTATGACCATGTGATATTTCACTTTTTCTTTTTTAATACATTTGAAAACATTTCTACATTTCTGGGTTTTTTCTGTCAAGGTGGGGTTCTGAGTGTACATTAATGAGAAATAAAATGAACTTTTTTGATTTTAGCAAATGAAGTTTTTTTTTTTTTTTACCTTAACTCCGTGACCATTTGTACTATTGGAAATATTCTAACAGTTCCTGAAAGCCCAGAAATTGCACTTCACCCCCCTGTAGGGGTATTACAGTACTTGTTGCCAGAGGTCCACAAACGGCGGCGCTTTTGAAGTATGTTGTGTCACTGACGATGCATTCTGGATTAAAGAGTTAAGGTCGCTGAGATCTGCTGACCAGCTACTACTCCATATTCCAAAAACTAGACTTAAATACAGGGGGATTGAGCTTTCTCAGCAATTGCCCCTAAACTGTGGAATGAGCTGCCCCCACCTCCAATGTTAGGCTGGCCCACCACCTTGCACATTTATAAAGTACACCTTAAAACCAATTTTAATTCTTTGGCTTTCAAGTAGAAGTGAGTTTAGATATTTAGGCTGCTGAATTATCTCCTGTATTTTTGTGATTCATTGGATATATTTATTAATGTGTGCATTTATGTGTATGGTGTCTCTCTTATTTTACTGCTTAACCTTTTGTTTCACGTGCAGTGCTTTGGTCAACTTTGTTGTTTTAAATGTGATTTATAAATAAATTAACTGGACTTCTACAGAGTGAAGTACATTAATGAGAAATAAAATGAACTTTTTTGATTTTAGCAAATGGGTGCAATGACACAAAGAGGGAAAATTTAAAGGGGTCTGAATACTTTCCATACCCACTGTACCTGTTCTGACGAGGTCAGGATAGTGAATTAATTACAAAATATAAAAGTTCCGGAATTATCTTAAACAGTAGCAAAACAATTTGATGAGCCAATCCGGGAAGTGGAAATTAAACAGTTATCTCATCCCTTAGTGTCTGGAGCTTGAGAAAAGGGTGGCTGGACTTCTTTTTGTTTCTTGAAGATGTTTCACCTCTCATCCGAAAGGTTTCTTCAGTTCTCAACCAAATGTTAGAGAGACCAAGGTATTTAAACCCCTGTGGGCATAGTCCTCTGGAGGTGGTTATGACCCTCTATTGTTCATGTGCGTAATCACGTGCCAAGGTGTGAAGGGAGGCGTGGGTCCTTTCAATCAGTGGTTTCAGTTGAAATCAATATAGGACTTCATTCCATTCATGTGGCCTATTGAGGTCACTGAAACAAAGGTGTGAGTGGGGATTGAGCTGTCTGGGAAGGGAGTTCAGGACAGCGTTGTATGGGGGAAAGTTGGTGATGTAATCCACCTCCTCTGTTCAATAATGGTTGTTCACAGTGGACATAGATGCTTCCTTTACTCCTCTTTGAAACCATCTGTCTTTCCAGTCCAAAATGTGAACATTGGCATCCTCAAAGAGTGACCTTTGACCTTCAGATGCAGATGTACAGCTGAGTCTTGTCCTGTCGAGGTGGCTCTTCTGTGTTGTGCCTTTCATTTGTGAAGAGGCTGTTTGGTTTCTCCAATGTAGAGGTCCGAGCACTCTTCACTGCACGGGACAGCAAACACTATATTGCTGATCTTGTGTTTGGGAGGTTTGTCCAGAACATACAGCTGCAGATCTGGTGATATGATTACAAAATCGATCATTGACCTGCGACCTAGGGGGTCCTGGTGCCACGTGCATCCATGGGCATCCTTATGTTCGAACATGGTGTTCATTATGGACAAACTGTGGTTTGCGCAGAAGTCCAATAACAAAACACCATTCGGATTCAGATCGGGCAGGTCATTCCTCCCAATCACACCCCTCCAGGTCTCACTGTCATTGCCCACGTGAGCATTGAAGTCCCCCAGCAGGACGTTTGAGTCACCGGATGGAGCACCCTCCAGCACCCAGCCCAGCAACTCCAAAAAGGGTGGGTACTCTGAACTGTCATTTGGCGCACAAGTGCTACAACAGTCAGGGCCCGTTCCCGGGCCTGAAGGCGCAGGAAAGCAACCCTCTCATCTACTGGTGAAAACTCCCAACGTACAGGCAGCAAGCCAGGGGGATACAAGAATACCCACCCCAGCTCGCCGCCTCTCACCAGGGGCAACTCTAGACTGGAACAGAGTCCAGCCCCTCTCCAAGAGACTGGTTCCAGAGCCCAGGCCATGCGTTGAGGTGAACCCGACCATATCTAGCCGATATCTCCCAACCTCACAAACTAGCTCAGGCTCCTTCCCCACCAGAGAGGTGACATTCCATATCCCAATAGCTAGTCTTGATAGCTGGGGATTGGTCCGCCAGGGCGTCTGCCCTTGGCCACTGCCTGACATACACTCCACCCAACCCCTATGATGCCTCCCGCGTCTCGTGGGCCTACAAGAGGCGGGCCCATGTCGTCTCTTCGGGCTGCGCCTGGCTGGGCAATACGGTCTAATGACCGGCCACCAGACACTCTCCCTCGAGTTCCCGCCCCAGGCCTGGCTCCAGGTTGGGGCCCTGGTAACCCATGTCCCGGGCAGGGTAAATAGTTCTCTTGTTGCCATTTCTGTAGGGGTCTTCTGAATCGCGCTTTGTCTGGCCCCTCACCTAGGACCAATTTGCCATGGGAGACCCTACCAGGGGGACAAGCCCCTGGACAACATAGCTCCTGGGATCACTGGGACACGCAAACCCCTCCATCATGATAAGGTGGTGGATTCATGGAGGAATAAAGAATTAATTAATTTAGCTCGTTTATTTGCACTGATGTTCATCATTTATTACTTGTGAGACTATTAGGTTGTTGTACCCTATGTGTATAGTCTTTTCTGTAATATGTGTCACAGGCCCTGGCAGAGGCCTTCTTGGATCACCTGTGGAAGCTCCTGCAGACCCCGTCTCTGCCAGCTGTACTCCGCCAGGCTGCTGCTGGATACCTGGGAAGTTTCTTGGCTCGAGCAAAGTTCATCCCTGTGAGGTGAGTTCAAATGACATTACTGTTTAAGATAGCATAAAAGCAGCTGCAAGCCAGAGTGTATTAAGGGTTATTAAGGGTTTTTTAGGCTCGTGCCAATGCACTCTTTGTTGCCCATACCCTTCCTACAGCACTGTGCGGGCCTGTCTTGATTTGCTGATCTCCTGGATCCATCATTACATTGACAGCCAGGACAACTGTGGCAAACAGGTCTGTTGTGATGTCAGCCTGCATGGGCCCTTCTACACTTCCTGCCAGGCTGTTTTCTACACGATCATCTTCAGACACAAAGCCATGCTCGAGGCCAACATGAAGAAAGGTAGAATCCCACACTGAACATTATCTGCTGAACTCCTTTCAGTGCAGCAGTTATTTTTGGATCACTCTGTAGAAGTCCAGTTAATTTATTTATAAATCACATTTAAAACAACAAAGTTGACCAAAGCACTGCACGTGAAACAAAAGGTTAAGCAGTAAAATAAGAGAGACACCATACACATAAATGCACACATTAATAAATATATCCAATGAATCACAAAAATACAGGAGATAATTCAGCAGCCTAAATATCTAAGCTCTCACTTCTACTTGAAAGCCAAAGAATTAAAATTGGTTTTAAGGTGTACTTTATAAATATGCAAGGTGGTGGGCCAGCCTAACATTGGAGGTGGGGGCAGCTCATTCCACAGTTTAGGGGCAATTGCTGAGAAAGCTCAATCCCCCTGTATTTAAGTCTAGTTTTTGGAATATGGAGTAGTAGCTGGTCAGCAGATCTCAGCGACCTTAACTCTTTAATCCAGAATGCATCGTCAGTGACACAACATACTTCAAAAGCGCCGCCGTTTGTGGACCTCTGGCAACAAGTACTGTAATACCCCTACAGGGGGGTGAAGTGCAATTTCTGGGCTTTCAGGAACTGTTAGAATATTTCCAATAGTACAAATGGTCACGGAGTTAAGGTAAAAAAAAAAAAAAACTTCATTTGCTAAAATCAAAAAAGTTCATTTTATTTCTCATTAATGTACACTCAGAACCCCACCTTGACAGAAAAAACCCAGAAATGTAGAAATGTTTTCAAATGTATTAAAAAAGAAAAAGTGAAATATCACATGGTCATAAGTATTCAATTTCTTCTGATTCCTCCTTGAGATGGTTCTACTCCTTCATTGGAGTCCAGCTGTGTTTAATTAAACTGATTGGACTTGATTAGGAAAGGAAAACCAGGCACTGCTCATCACCTGCCCAATACAGTCCCAACAGTGAAACATGGTGGGGGCAGCATCATGCTATGGGGGTGTTTTTCAGCTGCAGGGACGGCTGGTTGCAATTGAAGGAAAGATGAATGCGGCCAAGTACAGAGATATCCTGGAAGAAAACCTCTTCCAGAGTGCTCAGGACCTCAGACTGGGCCGAAGGTTCACCTTCCAACAAGACAACGACCCTCAGCACACAGCTAAAATAACAAAGGAGTGGCTTCAGAACAACTCTGTGACCATTCTTGACTGGCCCAGCCAGAGCCCTGACCCAAACCCAACTGAGCATCTGTGGAGAGACCTGAAAATGGCTGTCCACCAACGTTCACCATCCAACCTGAGGGAGCTGAAGAGGACCTGAAGGAAGAATGGCAGAGGATCCCCAAATCCAGGTGTGGAAAACTTGTTGCATCATTCCCAAGAAGACTCATGGCTGTACGAGCTCAAAAGGTGCTTCTACTCAATACTGAGCAAAGGGTCTGAATACTTATGACCATGTGATATTTCACTTTTTATTTTTTAATACATTTGAAAAAATGGGAGATGGGAGAAAGTTCCACAAAGTCAACCATCACTGCAGCCCTCCACCAGTCGGGGCTTTATGGCAGAGCGGCCCGACAGAAGCCTCTCCTCAGTGCAAGACATATGAAAGAAACACATGAAGGACTCCCAGACTATGAGAAATAAGATTCTCTGGTCTGATGAGACCAAGATTGAACTTTTTGGTGTTAATTCTAAGCGGTATGTGTGGAGAAAACCAGGCACTGCTCATCACCTGCCCAATACAATCCCAACAGTGAAACATGGTGGGGGCAGCATCATGCTATGGGGGTGTTTTTCAGCTGCAGGGACAGGACGACTGGTTGAAGGAAAGGTGAATGCAGCCAAGTACAGAGATATCCTGGAAGAAAACCTCTTCCAGAGTGCTCAGGACCTCAGACTGGGCCGAAGGTTCACCTTCCAACAAGACAATGACCCTCAGCACACAGCTAAAATAACAAAGGAGTGGCTTCAGAACAACTCTGTGACCATTCTTGACTGGCCCAGCCAGAGCCCTGACCTAAACCCAACTGAGCATCTCTGGAGAGACCTGAAAATGGCTGTCCACCAACGTTCACCATCCAACCTGACGGAACTGGAGAGGATCTGCAAGGAAGAACGGCAGAGGATCCCCAAATCCAGGTGTGGAAAACCTGTTGCATCATTCCCAAGAAGACTCATGGCTGTACGAGCTCAAAAGGGTCTGAATACTTATGACCATGTGATATTTCAGTTTTTCTTTTTTAATACATTTGCAAAAATTTCTACATTTCTGTTTTTTTCTGTGAAGATGGGGTGCTGAGTGTACAATAATGAGAAATAAAATGAACTTTTTTGATTTTAGCAAATGGCTGCAATGAAACAAAGAGTGAAAAATTTAAAGGGGTCTGAATACTTTCCGTACCCACTCCACTGTGTGTGTGTGTATGTGTGTGTGTGTATGTGTGTATGTATATATATATATATGTGTGTGTGTGTGTGTGTGTGTGTGTGTGTGTGTGTGTGTGTGTGTGTGTGTATATATATATATATATATATATATATATATATATATAATGAATGAAGACGTTTAATAGTCCCACAATGGGGAAATTTACAGTTAGTTACAGCAGGATGAATATGTTAGTTTAAATGAATCAACACCCCCGAGTCACACTAACTGTCAGAATGCTCGAAGCACAGGTCGAGGAGGAGGAGTAGCTGCAATCTTCAATTCCAGCTTAGTGGTTAATCAAAGACCCAGACAGAGTTTTAATTCTTTCGAAAGCCTGACTCTTGGTCTTGCCCACCCTAATTGGGAAATTCAAAAACCTGTTTTATTTGTCATTATCTATCGTCCACCTGGTCCTTACTCAGAGTTTCTGTCTGATTTCTCAGACTTTTTATCTGATTTAGTGCTCAGTTCAGATAAAATCATTATAGTGGGTGATTTTAACATCCATGTAGATGCTGAAAATGACAGCCTCAACACTGCATTTAATCTATTATTAGATTCAATTGGCTTCTGTCAAAATGTAAAGGAGCCCACCCACCACTTTAATCATACTCTGGATCTTGTCCTGACATATGGCATAGAAACTGAAGACCTAACAGTATTCCCTGAAAGCCCCCTCCTGTCTGATCATTTCTTAGTAACATTTACATTTACTTTAATGGATTACACAGCAGTGGGGAATAAGTTTTATTATAGTAGGAGTCTTTCTGAAAGTGCTGTAACTAAGTTTAAGGATCTAATTCCTTCATTATTATGCTCTTCAGTGCCATGTGCCAACACAGTGCAGAGCAGCTACCTAAACTCTGCTCCCAGTGAGGTAGATTATCTCATCGATAGTTTTACATCCTCATTGCGTACGACTTTGGATACTGTGGCTCCTCTGAAAAGGAAAGCCTCAAATCAGAAGTGCCTGACTCCATGGTATAATTCACAAACGCGCAGCTTAAAGCAGATAACCCGTAAGCTGGAGAGGGAATGGCGTCTCACTAAAGTAGAAGATACTCATTTAGCCTGGAAAAAGAGTTTGTTGCTCTATAAAAGAGCCCTCCATAAAGCTAGGATATCTTACTATTCATCATTAATTGAAGAAAATAAGAACAACCCCAGGTTTCTTTTCAGCACTGTAGCCAGGCTGACAAAGAGTCAGAGCTCTGTAGAGCCCAGTATTCCTTTCACTTTAACTAGTAATGACTTCATGGATTTCTTTACAAATAAAATTTTAGACATTAGAGGAAAAATTATTCAAAACCATCTCCAAGGTTTATCTTCATGTTCGGCTGCTTTCAGCACTGCTGGTATTTGTTTAGACTCTTTGGCTCCAGTTGATCTTTTGGAGTTAACTTCAATAGTTACTTCCTCCAAACCATCAACATGTTTATTAGATCCCATTCCTACTAGACTGTTCAAAGAAGTCTTTCCAATTATTGATGCCTCAATCTTAAATATGATCAATCTGTCTTTATTAGGTGGCTATGTACCACAGGCCTTCAAGGTGGCAGTAATTAAACCGCTACTTAAAAAGCCATCACTTGACCCAGCTGTCTTAGCTAATTATAGGCCAATCTCCAACCTTCCTTTTCTCTCCAAAATCCTTGAAAGAGTAGTTGTAAAACAGCTAACTGATCATCTGCAGAGGAACGGTTTATTTGAAGAGTTTCAGTCAGGTTTCAGAATTCATCACAGTACAGAAACAGCATTAGTGAAGGTTACAAATGATCTTCTTACAGCCTCTGACAGTGGACTCATCTCTGTGCTTGTCCTGTTGGACCTCAGTGCAGCTTTTGATACTGTTGATCATAACATTTTATTACAGAGATTAGAGCATGCCATAGGTATTAAAGGTACTGCACTGCAGTGGTTTGAATCATATTTATCTAATAGACTCCAATTTGTTCATGTAAATGGGGAGTCGTCTTCACACACTAAGGTTAATTATGGAGTCCCACAGGGTTCTGTGCTAGATCCAATTTTATTTACATTGTACATGCTTCCCTTAGGCAGTATTATTAGAAAGCATTGCATCAATTTCCATTGTTATGCAGATGATACTCAGCTTTATCTATCCATGAAACCAGATGACACACATCAGTTAGTTAAACTGCAGGAATGTCTTAAAGACATAAAGGCCTGGATGACCTCTAATTTCCTGCTACTAAATTCAGATAAAACTGAAGTTCTTGTACTCGGCCCCACAAATCTTAGAAGCACAGTGTCAAACCAGATACTTACTCTGGATGGCATTACTTTGGCCTCCAGTAACACTGTGAGAAATCTTGGAGTCATTTTTGACCAGGATATGTCCTTCAATGCACATATTAAACAAATATGTAGGACGGCTTTTTTACATCTGCGCAATATTTATAAAATTAGAAACATCCTTTCTCAGATTGACGCTGAAAAGTTAATCCATGCATTTATTACTTCTAGGCTGGACTACTGTAATTCATTATTATCAGGCTGTCCTAAAAACTCCCTGAAAAGCCTTCAGCTGATCCAAAATGCTGCAGCTAGAGTACTGACAGGGACTAGAACGAGAGAGCATATTTCTCCCATATTGGCTTCTCTTCATTGGCTCCCTGTTAAATCCAGAATAGAATTTAAAACCCTTCTCCTAACATACAAGGTCTTGAATAATCAGGCCCCATCTTATCTCAAAGACCTCATAGTACCGTATCACCCCAATAGAGCACTTCGTTCTCAGACTGCTGGCTTACTTGTGGTTCCTAGGATACTTCAGAGTAGAATGGGAGGCAGAGCCTTCAGCTTTCAGGCCCCTCATCTGTGGAACCAGCTCCCAGCTTGGATTCGGGAGACAGACACCCTCTCTATTTTCAAAATTAGGCTTAAAACTTTCCTTTATGATCAAGCTTATAGTTAGGGCTGGATCAGACAACCCTGAACCACCCCTTAGTTATGCTGCTATAGGCCTAGGCTGCTGAGGGGGGTCCCATAATGCACTGTTTCTTCTCATTCACCTTTATTTACTTGTTTATACTTCACTCTGTATTTAATCATTATTATTAATCTCTGGCTCTCTTCCACAACATGTCTTTTGTCCTGTCTCTCTCCACTCAGCCCCAACCGGTCGCAGCAGATGACTGCCCCTCCCTGAGCCTGGTTCTGCTGGAGGTTTCTTCCTGTTAAAAGGGAGTTTTTCCTTCCCACCGTCGCCAAGTGCTTGCTCATAGGGGGTCGTTTTGACTGTTGGGTTTTCTCTGTGTTATTGTAGGGTCTTTACCCACAATACAAAGCGCCTTGAGGCGACTGTTTGTTGTGATTTGGCGCTATATAAATAAAATTGAATTGAATTGAATTGAATTAACATAACACCCATCCAAGCAAGACAAACAACAGGGGGGACAGGTGTCTGAGGTCATGCAGCCATTTTACCGATGCTACACTTAGCAGAAGAAACAGAAACAGTAGGGTAGTTAGGTTAAAAAATTCATATGGTACTGTGGCCAAGGAGTGTTGTCACCTCCATACCAGGGTCCAAAAAACACCTTTAGCAAAGCATATTCGCACATTTAAAGCAATATGGTTGGGAAGGGAGGATAAAGGGGGGAGGGGAGATGCAGACAGATCCCAGCTCCCAGCCAAAACAGTTTGCTGATAGTGATGAATGTTCGTCAGCGGCTGTGGTATGCCAGATCCAGCTCTCACAAATCACAAGATGGGCTGTGGGGAAGAGCGTCTGTCACATAGTGACCCGGAGAGATATGATTACCAGCCTCAAGGCCGGCCTGGGAGCATGATCCCAGCTGGACTACGCATCCAGCTTGCAGCTCAGGTCCAACAGGCTCTGAGTCTAAGTCTGTACGGCTCTGCACAGCCCATTGGGGTGGCTGTAGAGCAGGTCACCTACTGATTGGAAGGTCAGCGGTTCAATTCCTGGCTACTCCAGGCTCCATGCCAATGCCAAGTTGCTCTCCGACGCAAGCGTTGGAGTGTGAATGAGTGTGAATGTTAGATAATAAAAAGCACTTAGCTTAGATAATCATAGAAGTGCTTATATGAATGGGTGTGAATGGGTAAATGTAAATGTGTTATATAAGCGCTTTGAGTGCTCAGAGTAGAAAAGTGCTATATTAGTCCATTTACCATCCATCTGGTTGTGCAGTCTCAGCAAATGTCAAAATGCCGCCCAGATTTTCTTAATCAGGCCCAAACAGAAGAGATCCCAATACCAAATAGCCGAATATATAAACATCATCCACACCCTGAATCCACGAGCTCCAAGAATTGAAGACGTATTCAACTGGGTCTGTTCCACTCAGACATGCGGGCTCCCCTTTCCCTGATCTCATAGTGGAGAAAATACGATCAGTGGGGTTGAGAGCCCCGTTTGCCAGATCCATGTTGCTTCTTAATCTTATTCTTATTCGGTCAGTGTGTAAGAGGCGCACAACAATAATGTAAGTAACTTATTTTTTCAGTGCAGCCCAGTACCAAATGACCTACGGGTGGTACCTGGGGATATCTGATTTAAATTACATGACACATGATTTTCTTAATTAGACGGGAAAGCAATATTAAAAATAAAACTAACTTAAAGGGCCAAATTGGATTATACTTTAGCATCAATTTGCAGGCCGGAGGGTGGCGGGGGGGTAGTGGCCCACAGGCCAGGAGTTTGAGACCGCTGTCATAGGGGGTCATTTTGAGGGGGGGGGGTCTTTACCTTGCAATATAAAGCACCTTGAAGCAACTGTTTGTTGTGATTTGGCTCTATATAAATAACATTGAACTGAATTGAATTAAACCTTTTGATCATACCTTGTTGAATGTGTCCTGACTCCTCCTTAAATTATGACTGGGTGTATGAATGTCAGGTCTGGAGTACCTGCAGAGTCTGAATCTGGAGCGGGTGGTGATGTGTCAGCTGAATCCTCTCAGATTCTGCCTACCTTCGATCACCAACATGTTTGCAGACATCACCAGGTAAATATATATTATGCTGCTCTGCCACGTGGCATGAACTGTCCTGTAATCCTGAAATTCATGTTCTACACAAAGTTCTACATTTGTTTTCCAACTGATTTAAATATGTACAGCATCAACAACAGATCACAGTGTATGCTGTGTACACTAGAGGGCAGCGTTGCAGTTTGAGTTTTCTTCATCTATAAAACGGTTCTTGCATTTTCCTTCTTGGTCATTCCCAGCAGCAGATCTGTTTTGGTTGCAGGAAGTACCAAGTGGTGTTCTGCTACACCATCATAGAGAAGAACAACCGACATGTGCTGCCGGTGGTCCGCAGCTCTACTGGAGGAGACTGCGTGACCACAAACACCAATCCACTCGACAGCTTTTTCCCCTTTGACCCCTACTTGCTCAAGAGGTATACTCACTGTTTTTATTCTAATTTTTTTGGCTTTAGACACTCACCAGCTTGGGTTGACCCTCTCCATAGTCCGATTGCTCTCTTTTGTTCCCTTTCCTTCCAAAAATACTGATACCATCGTTACTGTAGTGGGGGGTGGAGTTAACATCCACCCATTAAGGTAGCGCTGTCCACCCTCCATAATGCTACTGGTGGTGGTGAAGAAGAGAGACACACCAGGGATAATTAAGTATGAGTCACATTCACATGATTTAGCCCACCATATTTAGTGACGGATATCAGCTGAACAGCTAACTTATCTTTTGTGTGTCTCAGATGGCTCACCTGCTTCTCCTACACTGTTCAATGTGCCTTCCTCAATAAACACAGGGTAGGTGGCACAAGTAGCTAGGGAGGAGATAAACTTGCATCTCTGTGAACACAGTTATGCTAAGCTATAAAAACCCTCTAAATACCCTCCTTCTGTTTTCTCTTGTTTTATGAATATGAATCAATATAAGCACTACACTCATGAATTTAAAAAAGTACGGGCTTCACTGCAGTTGATCGCCCTGCGCCTGGCGGAGGTACTGTTGCGCTGGGCTGAATTTTCAGCTGTTGGCTATGAAACGTATGGCTGTCATCACAGTTTGCTATCAGGCACAGCCCCTCAGAGTCACAGGGTACATCAGTGCAGCAGAGATGAGTTTGAGTTGAAGCTGATGATGCTGAGATTCATTCACCTTCATACCAGCTGTATGCTGTCGGTATAAAGACAGTATTATAAACAGTTACTGTCAGTGTAGGGGATGGAAACCAGCAAGTAGAGCTTGTGCACTATCTGTTTACATCTTGTTGAATTCAGTTGTCACACAGAGCAGCAGCAGCTGATCAAAGCCTGCACACAAAGAAAATCTGGAGCTCACAGTTGAAAGTTGTGATTCTCTTCCCCATGCTGAACCACTAAATTCAGTCTTTGGGTTCCTCCGCTTGCTGAATCCAATAATCTTTGATTATACTGATTTTGTGTTTAGATGTGGGAGAAGAGTCACCGTCTACAATGTAGGTGACGGAACATAAAGCTATTTTTAATTCCTTTTCACTGCCTGTGTCCTACATAACAAATTCATGCTCAGTGCTTTCATTAGAATGAATTCAGTTCAGTTTTTTTTTAAACCTGTCCTGTCTGGTAGCTTAAGCAGGCAACATCTGCTGTCCTCATGCTCTGTTGTGCCAAACACCATTGCTGTGCCAAGAGGAGCTGTACCGTAGGCTCCTCTTGTTAAGTTTCTTTGTTTCTTTACAAGTTTAAATGGCATGGCCTGACAACACTGGAGCCAATGGGAGGGAAGTGGCAGGAAGCGGCTGGGGGGTGTCAACAGTTGCTGCATCTATAATAAAATACAAAAACACAACAAACAGCACCTGAAAGAAGAGACTACAACAAACACATACTCTTGTTCTGTTGTATGTGCATGCCTGTGTGTGTTTGTCGTGAAACATGGTAAAGAGGTGAGAGGCTGCAACAGTGAACCCCGGAGCCAGAAATTCATTTCAGTTTTACTTATATAGCACTAAATCACAACAAACAGCCGCCTCAAGGTGCTTTATATTGTAGGTAAAGACCCAAAAATAATAACAGAGAAAACCCAACAGTCAACCCCCCCCCAATTAGCAAGTGCTTGCCGACAGTGGGAGGGAAAAAGGAAGGTTGGAGATTGGCCTATAATTAGCTAAGACAGCTGGGTCAGTGATGGCTTTTTAAGTAGCGGTTTAATTACAGCCACCTTGAAGGCCTGTGGTACATAGCCAACTAATAAAGGCAGATTGATCATATTTAAGATTGAAGCATTAATAATTGGAAAGACTTCTTTGAACAGTCTAGTAGGAATGGGATCTAATAAACATGTTGATGGTTTGGAGGAAGTTAAAATTTAGATTGGAATAACTTTTGTATTCCCATATAATAATATTATTTTATTATTATATTAATATAGCACAAGGTTCGGTTAGTTTTGCACAAAAACAGAAAGAAAAAAGTAAGGTAGCTCCAAAGAGCTGCTTTATGTTCTTTGAGTACGTTTCAGAACCTGTACATTTTCACTCTTACCAGAGTATTTTTAACACAAGTATCTGTATCTGCCTGCACTTTTGCCACCTCTGATTACCTTACTAGGCCCATCACCTTTGCTGAGGGTTGTTTGTGCTGACAAGCAGGAATGTGCTGTATATTTGTAGGTCCGGTCAACTGATTGAACCACTGTACCAGGTCTGGGATGATCTGTCAGACACAGAGCTCCTTCCCACCAAAACAGGGACACAGGTAAGATGATGATGATAACAGATTTATATGAAGCTTTGATAAAACTAGGGGATTTTGAAGATACAAATAACTAGGCCTAACTAAATGTAATGGGGCTTTTCCATACAGAACGAACCAGCGCGGTCCACTCGACTCGCTGCAATTTGATGGCGTTTCCATTAGAATCAGGTCCACTGTGCAGGTCCTTTTCCCGTACTCACTCACCCGAGGTTCTAGGCGATCCGGGGTGATCTGAAAATGTGACGCGGGGACAGCATGCCACTGATAGGCCAGGGAGAGTCGTCACTAGTGGAGTCATGAGAGCGACTCCTTCACCAGAACAGGGTTATTATAGTTAATGAAAACGAACCAAATAACGAAAACTGAAACTGAAAAAAACACTGTCATTACCTGAAATAAATACAAACTAAAATTAAAAGGACAAAACGATAACTAACTAAAACTGAACTGTGAGTTTACCAAAGTAACTAAAACTAACTGAAATTATAGATATTGTCATTTTTTAAACCCTTGTGGATTGATATGAAATCATTTTTTCCGCTCTCAGAGTTTGATCTCGGAGCGCCATCGGGCAGCTGTGTGTGTGTGTGTGCGCTCACACCGCGCTGCTCCTCACAGTAATGCAGCGTCTGCAGAGACAGCAGCAGAGCCCATATGGAGTTATTTACTACGATAGCACAGAGAGCAGCGAGTGTGTTGTTGTGGATGATGAAAAATGTGCGAACACTCCTCAGTCAGGAAAAAACACCAACATCAAAGTCCACCTGAGAAGCGCACACAGGGCAGCTACACAAACCGCTCTGATCCTACGAGCTAACCTGGAGCACCTCCGGAGAAACGTGACTACAGCCAGTGACGTTGTGATTAACCTGTTTAGTCCTCGTGCGTTTCCGGCTACTTTATCAGTCAGATAATAACAATCAGGAATAATAATCACAGCATCCATATAAGGACTCACAAATGTCAGCAAATTCCTGGAGGGAGACTGCTGAAACTATCGGGATGGATGTGAGGGAATGAAGAAGGTGAACAAACAGGGACAAATATGTTAGCAGCCAAAAAACTGAGCATGAGGGAAAATTTTATCAGGGGTCATTAAACCCAGTTTTACCAAGGGCTGTCATCCCTTCACTGGCTTCCTGTCGGTTTTAGAATCGATTTTAAGATTTTATTGCTCACTTTTAAAGCTCTGAATGGACTAGCACCTTCGTATCTGTCCGAGCTGCTCCATGAACACACACCTCTACTCTTACAAAGACCAAAAACTCAGCTGAAACTGAGCGTTTGCAGCGGCAGCACCAAGCCTTTGGAATAATCTTCCTTTCCATATTCGCTCAGCCGGGACGTAGACTCGTGTAAATCCTTATTAAAGACACATCTCTTTTCCTTAGCGTTTGGCTGTAACATTCTATTAGATTGCTGATTTCCGATTGTGTTGTTTTAAATTAATTGATTTATTATTGCCTTTTTACCCTGTTTACCTCTAAGTGCAGCCCTTTGGTCAACCTTTGTTGTTTTTAAATGTGCTGTATTAATAAATGTGACTTGACAAATAAGAATCACATCAAGGGTGAGCCATCCTGTGCAGTCTGTTGTCATTTAATGTAAAATGCCTGTCCCACAAAGAAAGACATGAAGTCTTCAACTAGTCAGCAAAAGTTCAGCAAAAAAATTGTTTGGCCATCAGCAAACTAACCCATACAGCTCTGTACAAAGGCTACAACCAACTCACAGCAGATTACAAGCCTGAATTTGACAAGTCTGAAATATAAAAAATAATGAATGCTTAATTTTGTTCTCCAAATGTGGGAAAAAGGTGTGCAGAAGGCAATCAGACATTTGCTGAAGGGGTTCTGTTATGAAATAAGGCTGTAATATTATCCTGACTCCTGCATTTATTTTATGTCTGTGTAGGCTCTCAGTCATACAGGTATCTGTGGAGCTTGAAAAAGGTGACTGCACTTCTTTTTGTTTCTTCAAGACGTTCCACCCCTCATCCCAAAGGCTTCTTCAGGTCTCAGACCAAAGGTGGAGAGACCCGGGTATTTAAACCCCAGTGGGCGTGGTCCCCTGGAGGTGGTTGTGACCCTCTATTGTTCATGTGCATAATCATAATCCCCTCAGATACAGCTAAAGGTCAAAGGTCACTCTTTTGAGGATGCCAATGTTCACATTTTGGACAGGGAGGACAGATGGTTTGAAAGAGGAGTAAAAGAAGCGTCTGTGTCCACTGTGAACAACCATCACTGAACAGAGAAGGTGGATTACATCACCAACTTTCCCCCTTACAGTGCTGTCCTGAGCTCCCTCCCCAGGCGCCTCAACCCCCATTCACACCTTTGTTCCAGTGACCTCAATAGGTCACATGATAAATTGGAGCAAAATTGATTTCACCTGAAACCTCTGATTGTAATGATCCACGCCTCCCTTCACACCTTGGTGCATGTGATTATGCACACGAACAATAGAGGGTCATAACCACCTCCAGGGGACCACGCCCACAAGGCTTTAAATACCTGGGTCTCTCCACCTTTGGTCTGAGACCTGAAGAAGCCTTTGGGATGAGAGGAGAAACGTCTTGAAGAAACAAAAAGAAGTCCACTCGCTTTTCTTGAAGCTGCATGCAGAGACATTTATTTTATATTTTCATTAATGGTGGGAGGACGTGCCCATCAGTGATGGTATTGTTCTCTTCAGGAATGTAACTAAATAACTGTAATTTGGCATCTTAATTAAAAAAATGTGATTCATTATTTTTCAGTTTTTTGCAAAACAGTTAATTTGAAAATTCCTGAATAACAATATTCATATTTTAGCATTAAAATCTTTCATACTGGTGGATTAAGCATTGCAGAAACATTAAAAAGGTTGGTAATTACTGTTAATTTAGTTCAGCTGTGGCATAATCCTTACATGGGGTGGTCTAATAAATTTAACACAATACTGCAACATGAGCACGTACTACTAAATATAAATGATGGGAAACATGTCTGTCCTATATGCCTCTGACTGGCATCATGAGACAAATATGCTATTCTGCTGTCTCTGGAGGTGGGTGGGATGGTGAAATCTGATTGGGCGAGACAGATGACTGAACAAACGTTATAAAACATTTTCACTAGTTTTCGATGGATTCTTTGAACACGCAGCTGTCTTTGCATCATATCCCATTGAAGGGTTCACTTCCTGGGTCATCTCTTTGAAGTTCTCGGTACGCTCAGAGTCGTTGTGTTCTGGGTGGCTTTACGCTTATATTGAAATATATGAGGCAGAGTCACAGGAGCCCTTCTACAACAAAACCCAGTTTCTCCCGGTTGTAGTTTAGCCATCTGCAAAGGGAAATCTTAAAACTGAATAATTAAAATGTGAAAATTCTCTCTTTCAGGGCTTGAAGGAGGACGAAGATGACTTTCTGTGTGGAGAGACGCCCCAGGCCGAGGACATCGTGGGAATGACGCCTAGCTCCTATGACTCAAATGTCCGCAGTCCAGGCGTCGTAGGCTCACCGCCGATCACCTTCCAGAGGCCGTTTTAGTTTTAGTTCTCCATCGTGGACTGGAAAGGTCTGATGGACTCTTTAACTGGTCCAGAGAGAGCAGATCCTGCACAGTGACTCTTCCACAAGATGCTTCATTTCTAACTTCCAAATGGTGTGAAGAACACAGCAGCCCAGACTGAAGCCCTTTTCAGATCACCGTGCTCCTTCATTAATTTGTTAAAGTGACCGGCATTCAGAAATCAGTGACTTTTATGTTCTTCACCACTCGCACCAGGGTGAGTGTGGGTGAGGGAATGAGGGATCCCTCTTCTGGATTGGGAAAATGCATCATAGAGGAATATTTTAATCTTACTGCAAATTAAAGCAGTCTTGGTGAGATAAACTATAATTGTGATGTTATTTATGTTTAGGTAACTTCTTTATTTGAGCTCTCACAGCGCTTTCTTACTACAAGCCTCATTTGCACAGGAGCGTTTTTCTATGCCCGAGCTCTTTTAACCTCAGTAGATGACCTGTTCTGTAAATGCAGCTCAGATGAAACTGAGCTGAAGAGATCTACAGATGGACTGTAAAATGCTGAAAGTCTGAGAGGTGCCCCGATCTGATTGGACATTGGTCTGATCCTCATCCAAAGAGCTGCATAGAGTATCGATGACTATTACACATTTGTTTAACCCTCGATAACTGCAACAGCTGAACTCCCCACACAGGGTTACAGAGGACAGAGTGACCCCGTCTGGTTAGATTGTTACTTAAGGAATATAAAGTGGATACATCACCAATTCTGTGTTAACGTTTAATAACAAGTTCATTCAAACATTAACAGTTTCTTTACTGCATTTGAGCTTTAAGTCCAATAAGACTTAATTTACATGAACTTTTACATCGTTTTTAAGTAAAATAAAATTATAATTAACGAGAGTCACTTGTTGTTGGGGGAATTTCCTCTGAATTTTGACCAAGAGAAGGTTATAGGTAAGATGCAGCTTTATTAGAACTTGCAAACCCGGAGCAGTCACAACTAGTTCTGTAGTTTCAAGACCAGCCGAGACCGCAACTGTGGAAATATCACTAAATTGCCAGAATATAGTTTATCTATTAATATCCTTGCTTTTATTGGATGTAAAACGTACTGATTCAAATCCAACAAAGGCTGCGCTCCTCTGCCCTCTCCCCGGGAACTCACCTGCAGACTCCGCCCCGGGTCACTGCTATCACCGCAGCTGCACCTGTATCATTTCATCTCCCACAGAGCGGGCAGTTTCAGTCATTTATGTGCACGTTTGAGCTCTACGGTCGTGTGTGCGCTTCAATTCATGGGCTGCAGAAATCGAAATGACGACCGGCATGAACGAGGAGAAGTAAGAGGAAAACTGAAGATCAAAGCAGAATTTCAGGCTTCCTATTCAAAAAAATGCCAGCATGAAAGGTAAATACCAACCTTCATGTATTTTGATACACAAACTGAAAATTTAATGCAAATTTTAGGGCTGCAACGATTCTTGGAGTAACTCAGTTTGATTATTAAAATTCCTCGACACAAATTTGTTGCTTCGATGTTTCCTTTTAACTCTGCGTGTCTCCGTGTAAACGGAGCATTTCATCCACATTAGGTCTAAAGAACGACCCTTTAGCAGAGTGGATCATCGCGGACAGGTTTCTACACGCCCTCACTGCTCTGTGCTGTGAGTGTGCGTGTTTGAATGTGCCTGCGTGTGTTGTACAGAGAAGGTCAGCTGCTATTTTTTCTTTACATCAGCTGTAACCACCAGAACAGATCTATGACCATAACCACAGTTTACTGGGGGGGCTGCCATTAGCACCAGCAATCGTTCGGTGCCTCCCCCCTCCAGCCCCCTTCAGTACCGAGGGTCTCCGTCAAAATGTTTTTATGCTTTAATCCCTGATTAGTACTAAAAATAGACCTGCAGTAGAAAAGTAATTTGGAAGATGCTTGTGAATATAAAGCATTACAGCATTAAGCTCATGCAGCCCCCAGTTTTTCAACAGAAACACAACAGCAGCTGTATTATGTGCAGTCAGTCTGCACACGTGCAGCAACCAAAGAGATGGAGAGCTCAGGTGGAGGGAAAGGAGCTCTTGTTCCTGTAACCACCTTAAAGCCTTTACTGGGAAACAGGTGGAGGTCCTTCATCCACCCCCTGATCAGCAGCATGAAGAACAGAGGACTTTGTAGCTGCTCCATCCACCCTGTTTCTTTCCCACAGAGAAACATCTGCAGTACGGAAGTTAAAATATGCTGATGAACTGTTAATATGAAAAAAGTATTTCTTATACAATTACTTGATTAATTGATGGAGTAATCGATAGAATACTTGATTACTAAAATAATTGATGGTTGCAGCCCTACTTGTATTCAGAAAGCCATAATCAAACATTAGTTTTCAGCACCAGTGGAGCTATGAAAGGCCTCCAAGAATAAAAAACTAAATTTAAAATTTAAAAATGTATACTTTCTGAACACTCTACCTGAAAAAAAGTTAGCATTTGTTCTTGAGTGATGATTTTGTACACTTCATTTACAGAAAAAAAATCCAGACATCAATGTATGGAGAAAATTGCTTTGTTAATGTTCTATTGCTTCAGAACAATAAATTTTATTTCCATAAAGTATTTTCTACATACCTATAAACTTTGCCCAGTTCTATCCTGGGTTTTAACTAATTAATGATCCAAAGAAAAAACATCACAAACCAGTTAAACTTCATGAAAACTCTTCATAATAATTAAAAAGTATCGGTATCAGTATCTGCAATACTATACAATACTATGTATTTACTTGGCATAGGATCGATACCAAATCTTGAAGTATCGCACACCATTACATTGAGCAGTGCATACATGAGGAATGATTGACAGTGATTGACCCTCCTCCTGGCTCTGATTGATTGTTTTTGACTGGGAGCAGTTCAGGGAGGAGGTGGAGGAGCTTGATTTTATTTTTTCTCCACAGATTATCTGTCTCTTATCAAAGTTCCATACTGCAGCTTTAATCTGTATCAGAGAGAAACTTGTGGCTTTAGTTCTTACTGTCATTTCACATTTAGCTGTGTGGTTGAAATAGCACCCATTTTCACAGAGATTGTTGTTGGTTTAAAAACAACATAACTTTATATATTTATGAAAGACAGAGAACAGTTGAGACTATTGTGATGAACTCTGAATAATTGTTTTACATTCTGTGATAAATGATGGAAGTCAAACAGGAGTATTAAATAAAGATGGTTACATTTATTTGAGCTGTGAGTGTTTAATATCTAGGTGTTTTTATGGGAATACAGATCTTTAAGATCAATTTGAGAAGTGATTTTGATCATGTTTCACACTTTATTGTGTCATGTAGTGTGGGGCACTGGTCTTGGTCTTGTCTCGGTCTAGGTGGTCCTGACTACAACACTGGGGGAGCAGCTGCTGGACAGCTCCCAGGCTTCAGTGTGTGGATCCAAATAGAGAGGTTGCAGGTTCAAATCCAACTTTCAGCTTTTTGTTTGTAGAAAGGCACTTTTTAGTAGTTGCTGCAGTCACACTTCCACAATGATGTGGTGGATGCTGGTGGTGCAGAGCAGCTGGATACCTCAGTAGACTCAGTGAGAAACTAGAAATGGAAGGTTGCAGGTTCCGTTCCAGCTTTATTAACCAGCTCTTTGTGTTTGTTAGGGATTATTTTTTACTCAGTGAATAAAGGACAAATGTTTCAAAGTAAACCCCAGTAAGTTAATTAATAAACAGTGGATCAACCAAATAATGAACAATTAAATAATCCACTAGACAGAGAGCAACAGATAGATAATGCTAGACTAACTTCTCTGTCTCAGTGCATCTTATCCTGGAGGCCACAGAACGTACAGTTAGAACATCACCAACGTCACCATGTTCTGTTATTAATCTGGACAAGATTGATAAATGACTAAATAAAACATCAGGAAGATAATGTGCTTTATGACTCCACTGCTGCTGAGAGGAATCTGGGTCATCAAAACCAGCTTGGACGAGTCCGAAGAGAAGGCCGACTCACAGCGCCCAGAATGATACAGATAGATAAGAGGCAGTATGAAGATGTTATGGTGAGACAGGAACATGGCTCAGAGGGAGAGAGAGGGCACTCTGACTCTGGGTCCACACATGCACATGTGTGTCTTTTTCTGATTCTTTAATATAATAAATGTCTTATTCTTTTTTTAATTAAAGTGTTTCAGGTGTCCTCCTTCACAAAAAGCCTGATTACTTGTTTGAATCCATAGCTGAGATTGTTGTTTGTAGATGAAGCCAAACTTTTGTCTCCTCCTGATGTCACTGGGATAACTGTACATGTCCTCTGATCTGTGAGTGAGTGCAGCACAGCACACAGCAGCAAGGAGAAGAGCACAAAGGACACACAAAAACTGGGAGACATGCTGTTCATGTGATGAGTTTATTAGAGATTTCATCATGGAGTCATTGTGGGAACTAAGTGCAGGGAAAAGAGCAAAAATCCAGAAATCCAATCCAGAGTTTCTCTGTGACAAACAAACGAGAAATCAAACATTTGGATTGATTTGAATGAGCTCAGACTTGTTGGAAATGCAGAGGAGCTGGTTGTGAAGTGAGCTTCAGAGAAACACAACATCCTGATATTCACTGTGAAGCTTTGAGTGGAAAAAGACAGAAAAACAACATGTGGATCCTGGAATAATGGCAGCTTCCATCTTTAAAGGACTGAAGAGGAAGAAGGTTACAAGGAATCATTGAGAACAGTTTCAAACATCAACTGATTGAATCCATGAATGTGAAAACGTGTTTGTGAGTGAAAGAGACAGACATGTACAGACTGAACTATCTGTTCAACAGTCAGAGTGTTTCTGTGACAGGAGGACGCTCTTTACACTCAGCTCAGCAAAGACTCACTGAGGAACCAGGAGACCAGAACCTAAACCCAGGATAAAGAGGTTCAGTGAATGTGGTGCTGAAGGTGTGGAGGTGGATCAGAGTGTCAGAGGAGACTCTGTAGAAGGACAGAGTGCCAGCAGGACAGTCCACATACACTGCTACTCTGTTAGAGCGGGAGGAGGAGGAGGAGGAGGAGATGATGGATGTGTACTCTGTTATTGTGAATGACAGACTGAGGACGACCATCAGAGCAGCTCAGACTCCAGGACTGATCATTCCATCCAAACACACAGTCTTTACTGTCTCCTTTCCTTCTGATTCTTCTGTAACTCACTGATATATAAACGTCCTCCTCTCCACTCGACCTCCCAGTAACAGCGACCAGTCAGACCATTTCTACACAGCAGCTGATAACAGAACATCAAACCTGTCTGGATGATCAGGATATGACTGAACCTCCTCCACACGTGTCACCTTCCTGTTGTTGTCAGACAGTTGTAGCTTTGTGTGTCACTGTGTTTGTGTCGATTGTGAGTTGACAGGAATCTGATGGAGAGAACAAACACAATCCAGCTGCAGTTATTGATCCATCATCTGTTCATTGATTGACACTTTGATGATGACTCCTGACATCAGAGATGTGAATGAGTGATGTGACAGTTTGAAGATGGTTGAATGTGTGCTGCTTTGTTTTCATCAATCACATTAAAAACACACTTACACTTCCTCAGACCTGGGATCAGCCATCGCACTCCAGCAGGCTCCGCCCTGAAAGGAGGAGGGGGGTCAGAGGTTATTTCCTGTCTTCCTCTGAGTGTCTGCGTCTCTGTTTTCTACATGTTTTTGTTCTTGCTCGGCTGCACGGCTCATTTCCCTTTAGGGCCAATGAAAGTGAAGCTGTGAGCACCACGAGGGATGACTGGATCATTGAACTGTTCTCAGATCAGCATCAAAACCCTGCAGCTGCAGGTCTGACCCGGCTACAGGCAGAGGCAGTGATGGCAGTGGGAGCCTGTTTGGACACTTTGGAGTTCACTCTTTGAAGCTTTCAGTCTGGATGTTGTGTGATGAGAAAGAAAGCATTCAAATGCAGCACTGCTCTCATCAAACTTCTTCTCAATCATTAAGTGGAGGAGAAGAAGTGACAGAGTCACAGCTGTGCTTCAGAGGCACACACACACTTGAAGATGTCTGACCTTTGAATATGACAAGTAGAGGAAAATGATCCACGGATCAAGGAGCTCAGATCCTGTGGATTAGTCTGCAGCACCATCAGATTGTTCTCCTCGGCCTGTTGTGCTCTCAAAGTGTCCTTTATACAGTCAGAAAGGCACAAAGGTCAAGAGGATTTAACACAACAGCTGAGAGGGTTTCAGAGCAGAGGATGTCCACGTGTTGGGCTCTTTGTCTTTCAGCAGTGCTTCACAGGATCTTCAGTTACACATTGTTTTCACTCTGGAACAACATTTGAAGCTTCATTTGAACATCAATTCAAAACCACTCATTTAAGGGAATCTGCAGCTTTTGTCTTCCAGCTGAGAGCTTAGAAGATCTGCAAACTGCACAAGGTTGTTCAAAGACTTGAAGCTGGAAATGAGCTCACAATGAAAACTGGCTCTGAAATGGCTGCGTGTCCTTGTTGATCATTGGTCTTTCTGCTTGGAAAACAAACTAACGGCTCATCTTTCATTTTCATGTTAGACTCCAAATCCACAAACTCTAAAGGAATTCTCTTTATTTGATTCCATTTGAAACAGAAACAAACTCTCAGAGAACAAAGCGGAAGTTTAACAGCGTCCTCACAGAAACTTACGGAGCGGATTTGATGCTTCTTCTCGTTAGTTTACGGTTTTCAGAGCTTTGAAGTCGGCTTTAGAACCACAGTCTGAGGAACTGTAGACACACAAGAAGGGACTGCTGCAGCAATCCCTGCACTTATTCTGCACTGCTGTGGAGAAGAAAGGGCTTCTCCCCGAGGAGCATCGGGAGATGGAGAACGGCTTCAGTGGACTCTCTGATGCACATCTGCAGGTGGAGGTGTCGAAAGCCTCAGAGACGAGCGTCTGCCGTTCCTACAAACAACGTCCTGCAGAATAATGCAGGAACCTCAGAGTGAGCGATGGGAACGTTTCTCTGATGCCACAAAACACGGATTTCAGCTCTGAGACAAATAAAAAGACGGGCCGCTGTTCCACTTCCTGTTCTCTGCACATTTATGTTTTGATCTCAAAGGGAAAAAGAAAGATCATTTGTTTTATGCTGCATGGATTTGGAGTGGAACATGAACATTTAAAACATGACCAGCTTTTCATTTTTTAGGATCTGTTTTCAAAACGGAAAAACGAATCACCAAAAAGGCCATGGACCAAAATCTGAGACTGCATCACCCAAAATAATCACATGAAGAAGAACAACTTCCTCTGTGGAGCTCAGGGGCGGAGCTCAGGGGCGGGGCTCAGGGGCGGGGCTCCCCTCTTGCCTGCAGCAGGTACTCCTGAGAAATGCTGCTGATCTGATTTCAAATATCACCATCACTGCTTCACCAGCTGAATGGACACAAGAAACACACCTGGCTCTCATAAATAAGGACATGACCTTTGACCCCGTTATTAAAAACATGCATGTGCACCTGCGATCACAACAGAACAGGTGAGTCCATCTGAAATATTAAAGGTCTCACTGATGATGGAGTAAAGATGGAGTCTCACTTCAGGTGCTAAATGTGTTTAATTACAGCATCACTGCTGCTTTATATTAGTCTGTTTGGTAAGAAAAGTTGATTTTCAGGCTCCTGAAAAAATGCAAACATTTTCTGCACATGTGTGTTAATCAGTCAGCTGTGAGATGAAGAGGAGACTTTGTGGGTTCATGTGAAAACACACCCCATAGTGCCATATAACCACGTGTCAGGAATTTTATTGGCTATCCATCTGTGGTTTTAGAGTTTGGGTCAGAGTTGACCAATCAGAATGATTGGAGAGCAGGCGGGCCGCTGCCAGTTAACAGGTTAATCTGATCTGAATCAGGCTCAGAGGGAAAAATGAGTTTTCCCAAAATCCTGCACTCTTAAATATCCTGAGATATCTACAACTTGTTCCTGGAGACGTTCTCCTTGGAGACCCCTACATTAATATCCCTTATTGTTCACTTCCAAGAGTGTTTTTGTTGTGAGCAGAGGAAAAATGTTCCTGCGTGTGTGATCGTTCATGTCACATGTGCATGAGACAAACAGGAAGTAAGTGAAGGACACAGGAAATGCTTCCAGCTCTTCCTCCTGTCAGACCTCCTCTCCATACCTGAGAGTGTCCAGTCTCCAGCGTGGATCCTTCAGTGCGGCCGACAGCAGCTTCGTTCCTGAGTCTCCTGGATGATTGTAGCTCAGGTCCAGCTCTCTCAGATGGGAGGGGTTGGAGCTCAGAGCTGAGGCCAGAGAAGTACAGCCTTCCTCTGTGATCAGACAGCCTGACAGACTGCAGACACACAAAACAACAATCCATCTGTGAGCAGTGACTTCCTGTTTGTCACATACAAGAACATCTATCCATTTACAGCCATTCAATTTAATGTAGCTTTATTTATAAGTGACAGTTCCCAACAGACAACAGCAGTCACCTCAGGTTGTGTAACAGTGTAAGGTAACAGCCTCCAATCTTAGAGAGAAAGCCCCAACCATCAGACAATCCACTGTGAGCAGCACTTGGTGATGGTGGGAATGAAGAACTCCCTCTGACAGGAAGCTGCTTCCAATGAAAACAGGCTCCAGGAGGAGCATGGACCATGACTGGTTTCAGTGTGAGGGCAAAGAGAAGAGAGCAGAGAGGAGCTCAGAGAGACAAGAAGCAAACACAAACTAAGGAGAGAGAAGAGCAAAGTTAAGGAGCTGCAGGAGTGGCAGATAAAAGCATCAGGAGGGAAAAGAGGGGAGTGCACGAGAAATGCATCATGGGAAGTCCAGCAGCAGCCTGAGCCTATAGCAGCAGAACTAAGGGAGGGTTCAGGGTCCCCTGATCCAGCTCTAACTATAAGCTGGATCCAAAAGGAAAGTTTGAAGCTGATCTTCAAGCAGAGAGGGGGTCTGTCTCCTGGACTCAAACTGGGAGCTGCTTCCACAGCAAGTTCAACATTTTGAAAAAGCTTTGAAAAAGTGTTTGTGCTGCACAAGAACATCTGGCCTTGGTATCCTGTCATGTCCTGGAGTGTTGAGGAGGAGAGGAGCCAGATCCAGATGCAGAAGCAGACTGACTGAACCTTTGATTAGTTTGATGGAAACAAAGTGCAGAAGAAAAAGCCCTGAAAAACTAGAAGGAGGATCCTTAATCTTCAATTCCAGCTTAGTGATTAATCAAAGACCCAGACAGAGTTTTAATTCTTTTGAAAGCCTGACTCTTGGTCTTGCCCACCCTAATTGGGAAATTCAAAAACCTGTTTTATTTGTTATTATCTATCGTCCACCTGGTCCTTACTCAGAGTTTCCGTCTGATTTCTCAGACTTTTTATCTGATTTAGTGCTCAGTTCAGATAAAATCATTATAGTGGGTGATTTTAACATCCATGTAGATGCTGAAAATGACAGCCTCAACACTGCATTTAATCTATTATTAGATTCAATTGGCTTCTGTCAAAATGTAAAGGAGCCCACCCACCACTTTAATCATACTCTGGATCTTGTCCTGACATATGGCATAGAAACTGAAGACCTAACAGTATTCCCTGAAAGCCCCCTCCTGTCTGATCATTTCTTAGTAACATTTACATTTACTTTAATGGATTACACAGCAGTGGGGAATAAGTTTTATTACAGTAGGAGTCTTTGTGAAAGTGCTGTAACTAAGTTTAAGGATCTAATTCCTTCATTATTATGCTCTTCAGTGCCATGTGCCAACACAGTGCAGAGCAGCTACCTAAACTCTGCTCCCACTGAGGTAGATTATCTCATCAATAGTTTTACATCCTCACTGTGTACGACTTTGGATACTGTGGCTCCTCTGAAAAGGAAAGCCTCAAATCAGAAGTGCCTGATTCCGTGGTATAATTCACAAACGCACAGCTCAAAGCAGATAACCTGTAAGCTGGAGAGGGAATGGCGTCTCACTAAAGTAGAAGATACTCATTTAGCCTGGAAAAAGGTTTGTTGCTCTATAAAAAAGCCCTCCGTAAAGCTAGGACATCTTACTATTCATCATTAATTGAAGAAAATAAGAACAACCCCAGGTTTCTTTTCAGCACTGTAGCCAGGCTGACAAAGAGTCAGAGCTCTGTAGAGCCCAGTATTCCTTTCACTTTAACTAGTAATGACTTCATGGATTTCTTTACAAATAACATTTTAGACATTAGACAAAAAATTATTCAAAACCATCTCCAAGATTTATCTTCATGTTCGGCTGCTTTCAGCACTGCTGGTATTTGTTTAGACTCTTTGACTCCAGTTGATCTTTTGGAGTTAACTTCAATAGTTACTTCCTCCAAACCATCAACATGTTTATTAGATCCCATTCCTACTAGACTGTTCAAAGAAGTCTTTCCAATTATTGATGCTTCAATCTTAAATATGATCAATCTGTCTTTATTAGGTGGCTATGTACCACAGGCCTTCAAGGTGGCTGTAATTAAACCGCTACTTAAAAAGCCATCACTGACCCAGCTGTCTTAGCTAATTATAGGCCAATCTCCAACCTTCCTTTTCTCTCCAAAATCCTTGAAAGAGTAGTTGTAAAACAGCTAGTCTTTGAATGTGCTTCCTTTGAGCTTCATGGTGAGCAGGTTATTAGCTGGAACTTCAGTTTGATGGATCATCACACCATGCAGATGTTTCTGGGTGGACAGTTATTAACAATGATGCTTTTCTACATTTAGCATCACTGAAGAAATCAGGATATATATAAATATGTCCTGGCCCCTCCCCTCCTCCCCCTCAATCAAACATCAGGGGGTCTTTGGGGGGGCGTGCCACAGTGAGTAGGGCCACCTCCTTGGCTCTGCTCACTGTGCTGCATGATGTCCCACCCCTCCTTTTAATGACATCATAGGGCTCACAGCACGTCATAGCACACATAAACCCTCGGGGGGGTGGTGTGTCACTCAGTGGATAGTGGGTGGAGCTGCTGAGGTGGTGCCACTTATCTGTCCACTGCTGCCTGCTCCTCAGTTTTATTTACAGCTTAGACATTGGGGGCCATGGGGGTTGGTGTGGGGGGTGTCATGTTAAATTTTAATAGCACTGGAGCTTTCACACAGTCATACACATTCCTCCCACTACATGCACTCACATACACCTAACACATCACCCAGACCACGTTGAGTGAGAGGAGGGGTTGGGCGGGTCTTCCCACACCCCGGTTTCGTGCACCCTGGCTGGGGTAGGGACTGGCTAGTGGATTGGGGCCAGTTTGGCTGCTTCTCCGGGATTCTGCTGGCTCGGGGTGGGGGGTGGGCTGCTCATTGCCTCTGACTGTCTGGGCTCCTGCCCTTTGACCGTGGGGGCTCCGCCTGGGGTCTCCCTCCTTCCTCCTCTGAGGTGTGCGCACGGTTGCCATCAGGATGTGTGTCCTTGGGTCTTCTGAGCTCCTGGTGGGCCGTGCATGGCCCGGACCCCCTGGGTCTTTCCCTGCTTGCCTCTGCCTCCGGATGGGGGTGGTTGCGGCTTCTTGCCCTCATTTTTGAGTATGTTCCATGACAGAGGCACACACACATTACTACAAACCACAGCAAGACTGTATGTGTGTGTGTATATGTATATGCATGTGTATATATATATATGTGAATGTGTATGTTTGTGCATCTATCTTCTATTTTTTTCTGTTCTCTCCTTTTTTTGGCTTCTCTTTATTGTTCTAAAAAAATCCCCTAGTTTAGAAAGTGACCTGCAGCGAGGGCCACACACTGTCCTTCAGTCCCAGATCAGTGAGTCTGTTTCAGTCAGACCATCCACTCAGAAACAGCTTCACCTGCAAACATTAAATGGGGACAAGATTTCAATCCTCACTTTGCTGACCCCCCCAAAGGTCATGAAATACTTGATGTCAGTCTTCTTTCCCACCTTCATGAGACTGGACAGCTGCTGTGCCAGAGTAGTTTGGAGTCTCTGATGGTCTGTGAGCCACATTTTAAGCATCATTTCACATGGTTCTGTCTGTGTCATGGAGACCGCTTTAAACCAACCTTAAACAGTTCAGCACATCTTCAGTCGCACATTCAAGTTTGTTTTTTACCCACCAATGAGCTCACACAGAGAGGAGTGTGGACTTCATCTAGCACTGAGGTCAGTAGTTAACCTTCCGGTTAGCGCCCATCAGGGTCCTCATGCACATGAGTATCACTATCTGACAAGCGCCTTTGCTCTGGCATGTCTCCTCCTAGTGGGCTGTGTTTTTAGGCGCGATGGGATGTAAGGAAATGGTTATGTTTATTTCTTCAATCAGAAACACTGCTGCATCTTCACTGACCTTTGAACCCCAGACAGTGAGCATGGCGGCCATCTCACAGCGACCATGCAGCGTGCCTTTTGCAAACCCTGGCCATTTCATAGGTATGTCACCGGATGAGCAAGTTGAAGGGCCCCAGCGTAAAAGAGATGAGCAGATAAATTAGAATCCAAAGCCATAGTGGGTACGTGTACACAGTTAAATACAGTGATGGAAAGGTTATGTTGGCGGTGGATTCTAGTGAGGGACAGATTTGGGGTGTTGGAGGAGTCCACAGCATGTCCACGATGAACTGGAAGCTGTTTCGTTCTGTAGTGTGTTCAGGTCTGAATCCCACTGGTTTTCCTCATGTGGTATACGTGTCTCAGTGGATCAGTCCGACAGGGTGGAGCTGTATAGGGTGGAGGCCGACCGCTACAATCGCAGCAGCGATGATTTTGTATTTGTGAGCATCTGTGATGGCAGGAATGGTGTGATAGCATCCAGAGGTGCTGAACCTGGATGATAAATCCATACCCCCTCACCATGGAAGAACGTACATCATGGTTTAAGGACTTGTTTTTATTCAGTGGGCAGACTGGAAACCTGTGCAGCGCTTGTTAGAGAGGTCGCCGATGCCATCAAGAGGGACGGACTCAACAACGCTTACGAGAATATTAGAAAACGTCTTGGTTTGGATGATATCACACATGCTAGGAAGACTCTTAGGCCTTCTCACATGTGTAACCCAAAATCATCAGACAGACTCCTAGAAGATAAAAATGGTGTGTGTCTGTGCATACTACAACAAATGTTTGGTTACATAAATAAATGTTAATAATATTAAATCCGATATTCCTTTTTTTCAGACCTTGTTTCATGCAATGAGGCATCATGTGTCTCATCCCCACCATCATCACCACCACATGTACAGACCCCTCCTACCTCGCCCTCTTCTTCACCTCCTGCATCTCAACAAGCACATGATGTGGATCTGTCAGAGTGAAGGCCGTGAAGCTCGCCACACTGCACCTATTGTCTCAGACCCTGGAGACCTACCTTGAAGAGGGTCACCATGACACGTGATCGCCCATCGATGGAACACAGCTGTGTGTATGGCTGATTTCTTCTACCGTGATCATCACAACATGGTGATGAAACGACTGAGGATGGATCGCTTCATACCACCATACAGCTCTTCCTGTGGTCCAATAGTCTGGGCGATGCACGCATCGATTTCACAGGGATTGTGGAAGAAGTTCTGACCGGATTGATGCCGCCATTAAACATTAGAGCAACAATAACGAACTGTTCAATTCAATTCAATTCAATTTTATTTATATAGCGCCAAATCACAACAAACAGTCGCCTCAAGGCGCTTTGTATTGTGGGTAAAGACCCTACAATAACACAGAGAAAACCCAACAGTCAAAACGACCCCCTATGAGCAAGCACTTGGTGACGGTGGGAAGGAAAAACTCCCTTTTAACAGGAAGAAACCTCCAGCAGAACCAGGCTCAGGGAGGGGCAGTCATCTGCTGCGACCGGTTGGGGCTGAGTGGAGAGAGACAGGACAAGAGACATGCTGTGGAAGAGAGCCAGAGATTAATAAAAATGATTAAATACAGAGTGAAGTATAAACAAGTAAATAAAGGTGAATGAGAAGAAACAGTGCATTATGGGACCCCCCTCAGCAGCCTAGGCCTATAGCAGCATAACTAAGGGGTGGTTCAGGGTTGTCTGATCCAGCCCTAACTATAAGCTTGATCATAAAGGAAAGTTTTAAGCCTAATCTTGAAAATAGAGAGGGTGTCTGTCTCCCGAATCCAAGCTGGGAGCTGGTTCCACAGATGAGGGGCCTGAAAGCTGAAGGCTCTGCCTCCCATTCTACTTTTAAGTATCCTAGGAACCACAAGTAAGCCAGCAGTCTGAGAACGAAGTGCTCTATTGGGGTGATACGGTACTATGAGGTCTTTGAGATAAGATGGGGCCTGATTATTCAAGACCTTGTATGTTAGGAGAAGGGTTTTAAATTCTATTCTGGATTTAACAGGGAGCCAATGAAGAGAAGCCAATATGGGAGAAATATGCTCTCTCTTTCTAGTCCCTGTCAGTACTCTAGCTGCAGCATTTTGGATCAGCTGAAGGCTTTTCAGGGAGTTTTTAGGACAGCCTGATAATAATGAATTACAGTAGTCCAGCCTAGAAGTAATAAATGCATGGATTAACTTTTCAGCGTCAATCTGAGAAAGGATGTTTCTAATTTTATAAATATTGCGCAGATGTAAAAAAGCCGTCCTACATATTTGTTTAATATGTGTATTGAAGGACATATCCTGGTCAAAAATGACTCCAAGATTTCTCACAGTGTTACTGGAGGCCAAAGTAATGCCATCCAGAGTAAGTATCTGGTTTGACACTGTGCTTCTAAGATTTGTGGGGCCGAGTACAAGAACTTCAGTTTTATCTGAATTTAGTAGCAGGAAATTAGAGGTCATCCAGGCCTTTATGTCTTTAAGACATTCCTGCAGTTTAACTAACTGATGTGTGTCATCTGGCTTCATGGATAGATAAAGCTGAGTATCATCTGCATAACAATGGAAATTGATGCAATGCTTTCTAATAATACTGCCTAAGGGAAGCATGTACAATGTAAATAAAATTGGACCTAGCACAGAACCCTGTGGGACTCCATAATTAACCTTAGTGTGTGAAGACGACTCCCCATTTACATGAACAAATTGGAGTCTATTTGATAAATATGATTCAAACCACTGCAGTGCAGTACGTTTAATACCTATGGCATGCTCTAATCTCTGTAATAAAATGTTATGATCAACAGTATCAAAAGCTGCACTGAGGTCCAACAGGACAAGCACAGAGATGAGCCCACTGTCAGAGGCTGTAAGAAGATCATTTGTAACCTTCACTAATGCTGTTTCTGTACTGTGATGAATTCTGAAACCTGACTGAAACTCTTCAAATAAACCGTTCCTCTGCAGATGATCAGTTAGCTGTTTTACAACTACTCTTTCAAGGATTTTGGAGAGAAAAGGAAGGTTGGAGATTGGCCTATAATTAGTTAAGACAGCTGGGTCAAGTGATGGCTTTTTAAGTAGCGGTTTAATTACTGCCACCTTGAAGGCCTGTGGTACATAGCCACCTAATAAAGACAGATTGATCATATTTAAGATTGAGGCATCAATAATTGGAAAGACTTCTTTGAACAGTCTAGTAGGAATGGGATCTAATAAACATGTTGATGGTTTGGAGGAAGTAACTATTGAAGTTAACTCCAAAAGATCAACTGGAGCCAAAGAGTCTAAACAAATACCAGCAGTGCTGAAAGCAGCCGAACATGAAGATAAACCTTGGAGATGGTTTTGAATAATTTTTCCTCTAATGTCTAAAATTTTATTTGTAAAGAAATCCATGAAGTCATTACTGTTCTGCTCTTTGATACGAGAGTTTAATTACAACGATGCACTTGCAGAGCTGATCATGATGGATTTCTACTGGAGCGGCAAACATTGATTATGTGTGTGACACACTGTCTGTATTTAGTTTTTATGCTATTGGAATAAAAACAGTTTTAAGCCCATAATCTACCCATGTATATATCACAGTGATCACGGAAAAACAGACTGCATAAAATAATTCTGATCACCGCCATGTGTAGGGAAGCAGGAACAAAAACCCTCCACATCCAGCTAGAGGAAACTGTCTCTGCAAAAAATGATATGTAATTACCTTTTCAGTCAAAACAACGCTCACATACGATGTAAAAACAAAACAGTGACTAAAGCAATCTGATGGTATCTTTGCTTTGGATCTATGTAATCATATTTCATTAGATACAGTTAAGGCCATAAGCACTTTTACACTGACAGCTTTGTCATTTTGTCTCCACAAAAAACAATAGTTGATTTTAAATTAAAAATCCAGATATTATTAAAGTGCAGACTTTAATCCAAGTTAAACTCTGTGAATGAAAGCGTCCTCAGAGACTAAAATAATGGGACAATTGGGAATCAGTTTGATGTCTGGAATGAAAGCTGTTCCCTCATTATTCCAAGACAAATGCTGCCTCTGTGGTTACGCAAATCAGGAAGTTTGAACTTGAATGTTCCTGCAGATCTGCAGCAGGCCTAAAAACTGCACCACACTCACTGCAAGGCAGATGGTACAAAATCCATTGTGTTCATGTGCAGAGGCAACATGACACCAGAAACTGTGTTACTGTCCAAAAAGCTGTGGACCTGGGAGACACGGAGATACTATCATGAAACTACAACATTTCTTCATGAGGAGAAAGGAGCAGTTTGATTTCTATCAAAATAATATTTCAGCTCAGTTTGTTTGGACTCTTCATATCATGTTTAAAAATGATCACCTGTACAGAACATAAAGTTTGAGCATTTTGAACTTGTTACAAAGTAACCAAGAATGCAGTTTTCTATAAGCTGCAGAGTTTCATGCACTTGTTTTCCTGTCCTGTGTTTTCAGGACTGCCTCAGACTGAACACTTCCAGCAGACTGATGCTGTGGATTTATTGCAGTCATCCCTGTGAGTCTTTGTGCTGTCCATGTGCTTTGGAAAGTGTGCACACACGCACACAACATTTTGTGTTGCAGCTGTCATTGTGAAGAACTGTTTTCCCTTCAGCAGTCAGCATCTGAGCTCAGGACAGAGCTGAAAGCATAGATTAAGTCATTTATCAATCAGTGAGAAACTGAAGGCTCTCCTGCAGAGTCCATCTGAGCACTAAGTAGAGTGAAAAGTTCTGCTTTTACTTTCCTGATGTCGACTAGTTACTCAGGTGCCAGCTTTCTTCCTTTCAGATGAAATGTACAGCACTATGAAGTGTTTGAGAAGTTCATGTCTGAGTGTTTGTGAAGCAGCTGAATCTTCTGGTACCTGTGCAGTCCTTTGGGACAGGTGAGCTTGGACGAGTCAGCTCTGGTGCAGTGTGCCACTGCTGAGGTGAGCCCAGAAGACCCAGAGCGTCTCACACTGGACCATCACAGCTTTGATGATCAGTGGGTAGACCTGATCTCATCATCAATCTGCTGCTCAGCATCTGCTCCACTGCTGCTGATGGGAAGCATCAAGACTGCAAAGACATTACTGTGCAAATGTTTTGAGCCAGCCCTCATTTCAAACAGCTGCTTTTGATCTGCTTTCACTTCCTGTCAGTCTGGTCCTTGGACCTGATGATTATGTTTGTTTGTTTATTTGTTTGTGTTGATGTTGTTTGTTTGTTAAGCTGCATAACACTGAACTGCCAATCACTGAAGCACAAAAAGGCCCACAACTCAAGGGATGAACTAGTTTGTGTGTCCACAGAGCATGCAGCTCATCCTTAGACACTTTGTTACTAGCAGCCTGTGGCAACATAATGTTTCCACTTTCTTTAGTGTCATTGATGAAAATGCCAAAGATAACACCGTTTAACACAAAAGTGCATTTTTGAAGCAGCGAG